>PVLD010012170.1:0-61673 GCA_004027595.1 Dinomys branickii | reverse complement strand
TGCCCATCCACAGAAGACTGGATTAAAAAATTGTGGCATTTTTATATAATGGAATATTATTCAGCTATAAAGAAAGACAGTTTTGGGAACTTTGTAGGCAAGTGGACAAAACTGGAGTCCATACTCATAAGTGAAATAAATCAGTGATACATGTGCAGGCAACGTATTATATCACTGGTGTAAGAACCCGAGGGTGGGAGTATAAACTAAGAGACATGAAGGAAATCTGTTCAAAAACAGAGAACAGATGGAACGAAGGAAAGGAGAAAAGAAAAAGACAAAAATGTATGTACGTTTATAGGAATATATATGAATATACATATGTGCAGGAGGGCTAACATGGTTCTACTATTGTATTATATCACTTAATGCTAAGCAATAATCGATGACAGGATATTAGATTAATAGTGTATATCTGTATGTGTTATCCTGAACACACACTTCGAAGATATCAATATGTAAAGCAGCAACAAGCGGTGTTTTTTTGTTGTTGTTGATGTTGTTGCTGTTGTTCTTGTATGCCTGTTTTGTTTCTTTTCTTTGGATTTTTGATTTTTGTGTTTTTTCTGTTGTTGAGAGGATTAACTGTCTGACTAAATTTGCATGTCTGTATATGGGTCCATACATCTACAATTCGAAGATATCAATGGATAAAGCAACAACTACTGTTGAGACCATATCACCTTGTCTATAGATTAGTTGTGATTGTACTATTTTCTATGATAATTGGTGTCTGTTTGTCAATAAGTTTTTGTACTTTTATGTTTCTAAAATAAAAAAAAAATAGAGTAAACTTGCCAAGTTCAACTAAATAATCACACCGGTGAGAGAGATAGAAGGAGAAAGACAGAAAGACAGAGAAAGAAAGAAAGAAAGAAAGAAAGAAAGAAAGAAAGAAAGAAAGAAAGAAAGAAAGAAAGAAAGAACGAAAGAAAGAAAGAAAGAAAGAAAGAAAGAAAGAAAGAAAGAAAGAAAGAAAGAAGAAAGGAAGAAAGAAAGGGAGGGAGGGAGGGAGGGAGGGAAGAGGTTAAGGTAAAGGAAAACAAGACAGAGAGAGAACAGTATACAAATCAACTGCATGAATTTCCCACAGTGAATGTAATAATTATGAACTAAAACCTTGTACTAACAAAATAAAAGTTTAAAAACCTAGGTTATAATACAGAACTTTGGTATATGAAATAAAGACTATTAATTAAATCCAAGCTACTTTGACTCTAACCAAGTCTTTAGTGAATGAAATGATTTTCCATCTTCATATATAAAATATATACAGAGGTCTTAATATATATGATGTATTAGTTTATTTTTCAATTTTTATTTTTCCTACTATATCACTGCAATATGTAATTATTACATTCATTGGGGGGAGTTGGTAAGTCTATATTACACAACTATTTTAACACCCACCCACCCCCATTTTTCCCCCTCCTTGCATTTCTTGGTCTTCCTCCCACTTGCAAAACGTCTGTCTCTCTGTTTCCTTTCACCTGCCTTTTATTTTACCCTTTAATTTATCTGTACTTTGGGTTTCATATATAAGAGAAACCATGTAACATTTAAGCTTGTGTGTGATTTATTTTGCTTAACATTATGGCCTCAGGGTATATTGATTTTTCTACAAATGACTCGATTTTATCTTTCTTTGTAGCACAGTAGTACTCCATTGTGTATAAACACCACATTTTCTTTATCCATTCATCTGTTGATAGACACATAGGCCACACCCAATGTTTGGCTGTTATGAGTTGTGCTGCTGTAATGTGGGGATGCATGTATCACTGTATATGGTGTCTTTAACTCTTCTGAGAAGATAGCTAAGAGAGGAACAGCTCAATCAAAAAAATTGTATTTTCAGTCTTTCTGAGGGATCTCCACACTAATTTCCATAGTAACTATACCACATTATATTCCCACCAACAATGTGAAATTGTTCCTGTTACCCCACAGTCTTGCACACATCTGTTAATTGTTTTCTTGGTGATAGATAGTCTCTCTGGAGCAAGATGGAATACTAATATTTTTCTTAAATTTGCATTTTTCTAATGGCCAGTGGTGTTGAACATTCTTTCATGTATTTACTGGACATTTTTCCTCGCCTGAGAAGTGTCTAATCATTTCAGTTATTGTTTTGAACTAAGTCTTTTATTTTGAGCTCTCTTTTTCTTTTTCATTCTTTATACATTTTAGATTTTAAATCTCTGTCCACTATGTACCTGGAAAAACTTAGTTCCCATTCTATAGCTGTCTCTTGACTCTATTGGTTGTTTCCTTTTCTGTGCAGGAAATTTTAATTTGATATAATCCGATTTGTTGGTTCTTCTTATTTTTTATTGAATTTTTTTTTTCAGAAAGTCTTTACCTACACTTATGATTTCAAGAGTTTCATCTATTTTATATTCTGGCGGGTTAAGTGTTTCTGTCTTAATATTTATGTCTTTGATCCATTCTTATTTTATTTGGAGACACGGTGATAGTTTTGGGTCTAAACTCAATCTTGTACATGTGTAGTCAGTTTCCCAGTAACATTTGTCAAAGATCAGAAGAGTTCATGTTACTGGGGTATTTTCTTCATCTTCCATTCTGTTGCATTGATTTGTATGTCCCTTTTTGTGCCAGTGCCATCCGGTCTTTAATTACTGTAGCTTTGCAATATAACCTGAAATCTGAGATTCTGATGCTTCTTGTTTTGTCCCCGTTACACTGGATTGCTTTGACTATTCTCAGGTTCTTCTGGCTGCACATGCATTTTTGGATGGTTTTCTTTTGTTCTGTGCAGAATGCTATTGGTATTTTGGTTGCAATTACATTAAATCTATGTGTGTGCTTAGAAGTATGGACATTTTCACAATATTGCTGCAGCCTGTACAAGAACAGGGTGTGTTCCATTGTTTGATGTTATCTCAATCTCCTTTTTGAGAGTACTGACATATTCCTGTCATTACATTTTCTGCTGTTAATTCCTTTAGTTTTCTCCTTTAATTACTCAGTTTGCTTAATATTTTCATTTCACCCCACTTTTCAGCTTTGTTGGCTTTATTGTGTCTGGCTAAGATATTATTTTTTGAAGTGCTCACTTAATGTTCATAATTTTTAATGTGCTCTTTGTCATGCAATGTCTTCATTTCTCCATCAATTTTGGAAGATAGGTTTGCAAAATATATTAATGTGGATTAGAAGTTTTTTTTTTTCAGGGCCTGAAACACTTCAAGCTCTCTTGGCCTTTAAAATTTGCAACAAAAACTACTATTTACTGTAATTTTTGTGTAGAGGTCTTTCACTTTTTGATTAGGATAATTTCTAAGTATTTGATTTCCCTGAAGCTACTATAAATGGTATTGCATTTTGAATCTCTTTCTCAGGGAGTTCACTATTGGTATACTGGAATACTATTGATTTTTGTGTGTTGATTTTATACTCTTCTATGTTATCCTATTTAGTTATTAATTCCAGGAGTCATTTGGTGAAATGATTTTTTGGTCTTGTGTATAAAGGATCATGGTATCAGTAAAGGATGATATGGTAGCTCCATTTCTAGTCCTATCACTTTATTTCTGTCTATTCCTTGATTGTTATGACTAATGTTTTGAGAAACATATTAAAAAGAAATAGTGACAGTGAACAGCCTTGTCTTGTTCATGATTTTAGAGAGAAGGCATTCAGTTTCTTCCCACTTAATATGATGAATACTATTGTTTATTCATTAAAAGCTTTTATCTGATTAAGATAAGGTCCTTCCACATCTATTTTCTTCAGTTTTTTTTTTTCAGCAGGAATGGATGTTCATGATAAAAATGAATGTATAGAATTCTTGTCCTTATATGTGTTTATGTGGTTTATGATATTTATTGGTTTGTGTAGATTAAACCATCCTTGTATTCCTGGAATGAAACTTATATGGCCATTGCATATAATCTTGTTGATAATTTGCTGCATGCTGCTTACCAGTGCTGTGTTCAGAAATATTTTTGTCTATGTCATTAAAAATTGGCCTATAGTTTCATTATTTTTTAGTTGGGCCCTTGTCTGGTTTTGCAATCAGGGTAATGCTAGCTTCCACAAATGAGTTGAAACTCTCTTTCCTTTTCAATTTCATTAGATACTTTGAGGAACACCTTTATTTATATCATTTTTGAAGTTCTTATAAAATTCAGTGATGAATCCACCAAGCCCTAGTTTTCATAATATCTTTTTGCTGCCTTAATTTCATTGTGCATCAATGGATTGCTTGGTTTTATGTCTTCTTGATTTAGTTACAGTAATTTCTACATGTGTAGGAACCTGTCCATTTCTTCAAGATTCTCCAAATTGCTAGACTATAATTTATTATAGTAGTGTCTTGGTTACTTTTCTCTTGTTACTGAGACAAAATACCCAACACCCGAAATGAAGGAAGAAAAGGTTTATTTAGCTTACAGTTTGTGGAGGTTTCAGTCCATACTCGGCTGGCTCTGAGGCTGAGGGACACATGGCAGAGGGGAAAAATTCAAGGCAGCACAGCACAGCAAAAACAACCAGAGCAAAAGGGAAGAATGGCAGGCAAGTAGCCTCTTTTTCTCCCTTACATTGTAAACAGGCTGCCCTCACCCAGGGGGCAGGTAGCACTCACAGACTCTCCATGCCCTGCTCTTCCACAGGCTCAGAATGTATACAAAGTAAGCACTCTGGCTTCCTGTTGAGTCACTCAGCCAAACCTCTAGATTCCCCAAGTTGACACAATGTATCAACCATAACAATCCACCCCATGTCAACTTGGCAAACAGACACATTTCTTTAAACCAGTTTCCAGACACAAAGGCATTATATTACATTAGAACCATAATATTTTGCCCCATAAAGACTCATGCACATCTATTTATGCAAAAGGCATTTAGTCCATCTGCAAGAGTTGCCAAAGTCCACAGTTCCAGCATTGCTGAAAAGTCCAAGACCCAAGTCTCCTCCAAAATGTAAGGCAAACTTTACTTATAAGCCCTCTATACAAATGAAAAGTTAAACACTTCCAACATTCAATGCCACAAAATAAACATTGCCATTCCAAAAGGCACCAACAGGGGAATATAGAGCATTGGGACCAAAGCAAGTCCAAAATCCAGAAGGGCTAACATTGTGTCCTGTAATTCCACATGCAGCATCTGAAGCAACTTGTGGCACATTATGCTCTCCAAAAGGCTTGAGTGAGTCCACCCCTATGGCATTTCTGGTGGTTACAGCTTCCACAGCTTCTCTCTTAGGCCTGCTTTGCTCTCTACTTGCAGCTTTTCTCAGATGATCCATGGTCCTGTCTTTTCTGAACTTCTGAGGTCTCCAGTGTACCTTTTGTTTTACATTTACAGCTTCACACATTGCCCTCTCAGGGGCACACTGCCTGGCCTCCCAGGCTTTCTGAAATCTGGGTGGAAGCCGCTTTAACCTCAGAACTCTTGCATTCTCCATGTGCCTAAAGCCAGGGCCACGTGAATGATTCCAAGGTCTGCTGCCACCTGGACCAGTAGCCAAACTTTCCTCTCTCTTGACCATAGGGGTCGAGTGCCTGGATCTCTGGGCACTCTGAATCCAGTTCTGAGGAGCAAATTCTCTATGCCACCTCCATTCTGGAAGCTGATGCAGCCACTGCCTCCATTCTGGAACATGACAATCTGTGGCTTCCTTCTCAAGGCAAGGTCTCTCACCTTTACAGTTTTGAGGCTGCAAAGTGTGGATACATGCTTCTTGTGATGCCCTCAGGCCATCTTTTTTAGGCAACATCTCTGAACCATTCCAAACTCTTCCCACAAGCCATTTCCAAAGGTTCTTGAGCCACATGGTCAGGTATAGTAACAGCAACAACCCCACTTCTGGTACCAAATTCTGTCTTGGTTACTTTTCTCTCATTGCTGAGACAAAATACCCAACACCCAAAATGAAGGAAGAAAAGGTTTATGTAGCTTACAGTTTGTCAAGGTTTCAGTCCATACTTTGCTGGCTCTGAGGCAGAGTGGCACATGGCAGATGGCAAAGGTTCAAGGCAGCAGAGTACAGCAAAAACAACCAGAGCAAAAGGGAGGAATGGCAGCAAGCAGCCTCTTTTTCTCCCTTACATTGTAAACAGCTACCTTCACCCAGCGGGTGGGTAGCACTCAGAATCTCCATGCCCTCCTCTTCCACAGGCTCAGGATGTATACAAAGTAAGCACCCTGGCTTGCTGTTGAGTCACTCAGCCAAACCTCTAGATTCCCCAAGTTGACACAATGTATCAACCATAACAGTAGTTACTAGTGACCTTCTGGATTTTCATAATCTCTGTCACAATTTCACCTTTTCTTTTTCTTTTCTTTTTTTTTTTTTTTTTTTTTTTTGGTACCAGGAATCAAACTCAGGACCTCATATTTGTCAGGCAGGTACTCTGCCACTGAGCTATATTTCTGGCCCCAACTTTTACTTTTCTAATTGCATTAATTTTGGTCTTTTCTTCTTTTCATAAGTTTGGCTAAGAATTTCTCTATTTTGTTTATTTTTCAAGGAACTAGCTCTTCAATTTGTTGATTCATTGTATTTTTCAGGCTTAATTTCTGCTCTGATATTTATGATTCCCTTTCTTGAACTAGACTTGGGTTTGGATTATTCTATTTCCAGGATCTTGAGGTGCATCTTTAGGTCATTTAGTTGAGTTTGCTGTATTTTTCAAATGTGACAATTTGCAGGAATAAACTTCACTCTGAGAGCTGCTTTTATTATGTCCTATAAGTTCTGGCATAAAGTACTGGCATTGCTGTTGGATTCTAGAATTTTAAATTTCTTCTTTGGTTACTTCTGTGACTCAGTGACTATATAGGAGTGTGTTACTTAATATTCAGGTGTTTGTACAATTTTTACTGGGCTTTTATGGCAATTGATTTTTCATTTTAGTGTGGTATGATCTGATAGTATATATGGTACAACTTCAATTCTGTTTATTTATTTGTGCAGACTTTATGTTCTAATATGTGGTTTATGTTGAGAAATTTCTATATGCTGCTGTTGTAGTTGAGTTTCTGTATATTTGATCCTTTATGTTCAGTACTGCTTGTTTCACAATTTTGGGGCACCAATATTTGGTTTGTAGATATTTACAGTTACTACATTTTCCAGTTGAATTATTCCTTTAATCAATATGCAATCATTGTCATTGGTTCTTGTGATCAGTTTTATCTTAAATTTTATTTTGAGAATAAAATTGCCTCTCCTGCTTACCTTTGGAGTCTTTGCCCATGTAATATTTTTTTCATCATTTGATTTTAAGCTTTGAATCACTTTTTGGATTGTATGAGTCTTTGGAAGGCAACAAATCATTGAATTTTCCAATTTGTGCCTTTTAATTGGAAAGCTGAGAATTATTAGTGAGAGTTACTGATTTACTCCCATTATTGGATCTTTTTCTGTTGTTGACTCATTTTTATCTTTATTTAGTCACATTACTTGATGTATTTGTGCCATCCAACTTTTTAGATTTATTGGCTTTGTTGTCTCTGTCTAGGACAGTAGTGGAAAACCTATGACATTCATGTTACACCCTGCTGTTTGTCATTATTGAGAGCTAAGAGGTTCACAATGAAGGTAAATGGACAAGACCTCACGCTATCTCAAGCCCTTCTGTCGTTTGGGGAAATAGTTCTGACTTGGCCAAATCGCCCTCTGACTTGGGCACTAGTCTCTTTCACTCCTCTCACAGATCTCCCCTGCTGTACTCTTTGTTCCATGTACCTGTTGCAGTCCTGGGTCTTCCTTCTCTCTGCAGTACCCAGCTAAGGTGCATTAAGGATCATCATAGGAGCCCACCAGCAGTCATGGAGAGCACACTGAATGTCCCACAGCACACACTCCTGTTATATGAGTGGGGAATGGGCATTTATTTTTGAGTGTGTGTCAGGAAATTTATCTCTCTTCCCACAGTCCCAGAATTCACAGGACTATTGCACTATAATTATGATAGTGTTATAGTCCTTCGAATGGTATATAACACTATTATTTTCAGAACCTGAGTACGTGGAATTTTGCCCCAACCCATTCTCTTACTTTTGATTTTCTGAATCCCTGGCTGAATGCATCTCATTTTCTGTGCCACATAGGGAGGTTAGAGTGATCGTGGCTCTATTCCATCAGCCAGGCCTTTAAGGAAGACCCTCCCTTAGTCTGATCCTCTCTCAAGATGTCATGTGCACCAAGCCTGAGGTAGAAGATGAGGTGTCATGAACCAGAAGTGGTCCAGTCTCCCCTCACATCCTCCAAGACACTGCATTTTGGTCCAGCTGAGTATCTTTTCATTCATCCTTCTGTATCAGACTTTATCTTTCACTCCTGTCTCCTCAGAGTACCTTCTTTGTCCCTTGTCAATTCACAGAACTCACTCTTACAGTCATGACCAGAGCAGCCATCTTATGTAAAGTGCACATGCTGTTATGGAGAAGCCTGAGTTCTCTGTCATTGACATGCTCAAATTTTGTACTCACTTCTGCTCCCAACAGAATTGGAGAAATTTACTGATTTCAAATTCAGAAATATTAGCATCATAAAGACCACACTTCTGATTTTCTCCTGTGCAATAGTGTAAGATTGAAACCAGAAGTAAAATAATAAGAGCTCTGATCTGATCCTCTGATCTGACCAGCAGAGAGAAACACATAGTAAAGTATATTTACTGGAGTATGTCCTTTTCTTCCTCACACAGGAAGATTATGGTTTGATTATAGTTTCTAGTCTACCTGAATTTCAAATGATAAAGAAACAAGAGTGTATATATATATATATATATATATATATATATATATATATGTGTGTGTGTGTGTGTGTGTGTGTATCCTTGGTGATATACTTTCACAAACGTGTACAGGAAGGAAAGATCTCATGCATGGCAGAGTGTAGGACAGAATAGCTTAATCTTGAGCCACAACTTGATCAGATCAGGCAAAGAGGGCCATTTGACCAATAAGAAAGAAATACTGCATTTTTCTGTTAAGCCACTGAGAATTAGAGATTCGTTTACTACCATAATACAGTTTAGTTTATACTGATAAACATGATGTAGCATAGTGTCACTGGCAGCCTCTACTTGGCTAATCAATATTTTGTCTGCTAAGCAAAATGAATGAATGTAATATCAAACCCTACAGATTCCTTATTATTAGCAAATATTCAAAGTAAATGAAACTAATGTATAGAGTTAATTTTTTTAAAAATTGCATTCTAAGGACAAATTACCAAGTTCAAACTGTTTGTAAAACTTTCTTAACTTTTATAAGCCTTAAATTCCTTATATATAAAATGTATCTATCTCATATATTGCCATAAGGACAAATGAAAAACCTTCCTATTAAGAGCCTACCATAGCCCACAGCATACAGTAATTAAGTCCTATTAAAATATGTTTACTATTGTTATTATTGCATTTAAATAGAACACTTACATAGTTCTGAAAGGGTACATTTTCCAAATTTGAGGTAGTGTCTTCTTTATATGATTGGTCAGAACACTTTGGAGTACTATGTGTTTCCTGTAGAAGATGATGGAGATGTATGGTCACATGACAAGAAAAAGATATTTCTTTCCCTGGCTCCTGAACCCCTCTTATAGTCTCTTACCACAGCTGCCAAGACCCTACCTGGGCAGCCATGCAATGCATGAGATTAATGTTGAGATCCTTGTAATGCCAATGAAGTTTTATGGACACTGGCAATATCTATTTACAAGCTCAGTAAGCCAGTATACAATTCCACTGATGCCTCTTAATTTGTGAATTTATGCTCAGTAGAACACTTCAGAATGACAGGGAAGGGCTAAGAAGCAATTCAAGTTACCACAAGGCTAATTTAATAAGGAGCTTATAAATAGAGCATCTTCTCAAATTCTATACCATGTCACATGAAATTATGCTTTTATACAAAATAGATATGTTCTCATTTCCAACTCAGAGAAAAGAACCTTTGAGTCTGTACATAAATGATCATACTTGCATCTTTTAAAAATAGACAGACCTTAAAATACATGGATTTATGAACTACTTCCATGCAGTGCATGATGCCTTATATAAACTCAGATAAATGCCAGAATATCAGCATTTTAGGATCTCCCTTAGCAGAAAAGGAATTATCAGGCATTTTTAGGCAACTTGAACTTATTACTTGGTTCTTCTCATATACACTGAATGCTGTTCCTTTTCTTTACTTTGGGTTTAGCATATTGTGAAAACTTCCAGAACTTTTATCAAACAGTATTACATCTCAGCTTTGAATTTGACACACACTGACTTGTCCCTTCATTCTCATTCTAATGATCATGATGATAATGTCACTGAATATGATGATATAATTAACAATATTACCTTGTTGACCTTGCTAGATGATGCACTAGACTTTTATGTTTAGTCTTTGTATAATCCTGATAAAATCCTCCCCAAAACACCATTTTATGTAGATGAAAAATATGATGTTAGAAATTAAGAAACATACTGAGGTCCCACTGCTGGAAGTCACCTATGATAACAGTGGGATTTGAACACCCAACCTGTGACTGTTTAACTACAAATACCACTTCCCATGTCTTCTGCTTTCCATCAATTCTCCATCGTATTTCTTGATGCATAACAGCTATGACATACAAAATACACAGCCTCCTAAATTGTGCTTCATGATTATGCTACATTTTAATTCACCAATATAATTTTCATTGTGTTCTGAAAATAAATGAAGGTTGCTCACCTCCCTTTGCCTCAGTTTTCTCAACTGTCAAACAGATAAATCATTCCTTCTCGGCTAAAGATTTCCATTCTTTTAAATAAATTAATCAAAGGCAAAGCCTACATTGCTTGGAAGTAAAATAATCATCAGAAGTCAAAAGGGTACCTGGCAAAACATAATCAGTCATTAATTTCACAAATATTCATTCAATGCTTGCCTCTGCCAGGCACTGTTCTACATATGAGGACAATAACAGTTGAGATTAGAATCAGGGTAGTAGAAATGGGCTGAACAAATAACAGCTAGAGATTTATAAATGAAGGATTTTTGCCTGTAAAATTGTCAGAATTTGTTTGCATCGAAATTACTGGATCTAAGAAAATCAGAAATTTCTGTATTGTTACTGATTCCAGAAGTTCTAACATATTATACTGGGCATATACAAATGCTTGACATTCGTTACACTGTAGGATCTTCTCCGGTCCCTGCAAGCATTAATAGTTTGTATGTCTTTGATTTATGATTGATTTAGATCTATTTCAAGGAAAAGGAAAAAAAAAATCTCAAGGACAACTTTGAGCAGCTTAGGATCTTCTCTATGAAATCTCTCCAGGCTATGAAATCTCTCCAGTTTATGGAAATTCTCTCTGGTATTTTATCTTTGGGGATAGGATTTTAGTTATTTTTATATCATTATATATTTCTTAGAGAATATTATTTCTAAACACAATACTTTTATTTATAATTCCTAACTTACACTCGTACCGTCACCTTGCTTTACTAATACTGATTAAGAAACTGGCAAGAGAGCCAATAATGGATGCATGTGGGTAATTTACACTACTTTCCTTACAATGACCTGGTGAGGAACACAAACACACACATAATGCATGCACACACACACGCAAACAATGTGTTACAACTCCCGTGACCCCTATTTCCAGTTATACAAACTTAATATATCTGTGTGTCATAACCTGTGTAGATCCCTTTCCTGTTTACATGGATCACTGCCTACAAAGCTGGAATTAATTTAGTTTTATTATCAGTGATTGAGCATATTAATGCAAAGCACACAAGTGTGTAAACTGGAAGGCATCATATGATATGTATTACTTGTATCTTTGAATGATATATTAAAATTTTTGAGCCAAGTTTTACTATTTTAAAAATAATTATGAAACACTTTCATAGGTAAAGATTGTTTTCTTAGTGCTTACTTGTGTACTTGTTTTTAAAAAGTATTTATTACTGCATGTTTGCTGTACATTATGATTACATTTATCAAAGGAAATTAGTGGATGTACACAGCACACTTTAATTCTTTTTCTGTCTCCTTCCCATTCCCACTTTCCTCTCTCCTCTCTCTCCATCTCTTTGTTCCCGTCCCACTTGCAAAACAACAACAACAAAAAAAATGTTTAAGGCTACTTGCACATCCTTCAAAGATAGAATGTCTTTCTCCAAGACAGAGGAAAAATTTGTTTACCATCAAAGATGTCTCCCACCAGGGCAAAACTTGGGTAGGTCTCTGTGAATAGTTCGTATGAAATTAAGGGTTCCCTAAGCTCAAGCTTTCTCAGCTGAGATTAAAATCCTTTATGTGTGCAGTAGTGACTTTTGCCCACTTTCCTGCTGCCTCTATAGGAATTGGAGGAAGTGGAAAACAAAACATATAAATGTGAAGCTCACACTGTCTGATGCGCGGGGAGGAATAAAACCTTCTGTCTCTGACCTGGGAATCTCATGTTTTCCGCTAGCATCCCTGAAATACTGACTGGCAAAATTATTAGTTTGTATGCAGGGAAAAACATCTCAGGCTCATCAGAGCTCTGGGCAAGGTGTGGATTATAAAGACAGGGAGGAAATATTTACCAAAACTAAAAAATAAGGCAGTCTGCCATAAGGAATGACATCTATGACTATACTGTAAAAAATATGAATACCTTCGTGTGAAAACTTCCCATTCTCTCTTTCCCCCTGTCTGTCTTTCTTTTCCTCCTGTTATGCTAAGATTTCCGTGGTTGTAAAAGTTCATTCTCTGATTCTAATATCTGTCTGCATTAGCATGTTCACTGTTCCAGGAACAACATGTCCCTGGAAATCTCTGCTGGATATAAAACTTTCAAGCATAACTAATATGACAGCAGAATGAATTTAATTTAAATGAACAATACATTTCTTGGCCTTCATGGGTCAAGGTACAACATGGGAGAGACTGCTGGTGTTTACAATGATTTGTCATCCACCCATAGAAATCTGATTGGCCTAGGAAGACTTCATGTATGTAGCAATGTTTCTCTTTCCAGTAACACATTTTTTTGGGAAAATAAGCTAGCAAATAATGAGCATATGGCAATTTGTAGTTTAGATCAGTTGGGCTCATTTTTATAAGTAAAAATAATAATAGAGTGACTACTTAAAATAATAGCATTTCGAGAATTTTAACAAAATCAGAAATATTATGAACATCCAGAGCATGGTCAAAGGAGATTGAGGATTTCAAAGAAAATTGACCCTACATTCTAGGGTTATGGAGTAAAACATTGTTGACTGCCTGGCTGGGCACCCTTCACCCCATCATATATGTTTACCATACCAGGTTGACTGCCTGATAAACACTACTGCTTCCCCCTCTCTTACTCCTGCAAAGAAGAGTTCTGTTTCTTTATAAATCCTTATTTCTGACACTGTCTGACAGGGAAACCTGAAGCTATGATTGACATATACTGTCTATTGGTTCACAAAATTGGCCAGGAAGCAACAAAATACTACCACCAACTCCCACAGTACACTGTTTTCATTCACTCCTTGTGTAAGGAGTTGGGGTACAATTTTGAAAGCAGCATTGGGTTTTGGCGCTGGGTAATATTTATTTATTAGAAGATGACTTTGACGACAGTAGAGTGGGTACTGGAAGAGAAAAAACAAAAGTCTGAAAACGTCAGAAGGTTACATAAGCTGTGAGAATGGCATATGTAAAAGTGATATTTGAAACATTGGCCATGATTATAACTTACTGAGGAACACAGAGAGATCCTTTTTGTGGTTCTTCACTGAGAATACACAAGGAGAGTGAAAATATGCAGAGTTTCTTTTTGTTTTGTTTCTGTTCTGTTTTACTGGCAAATACTTGTGAAATATACTGTTTAATCCAGTCAAACATATTCAGTAGGCAAAGATAGTGGGCTATGTGAATACGGGCTTAGGAGGACATTTGGGTTTAGCTATACAGTACTGGTTTGTGAGTCACAAAGGAGTTGTAGCCATTGGTTTATATGGTGTAGCTTTGGGAAATAACAGAAATTTGGAACAACATAGGACTTGTGATGGACTCTGAGAGAACTCAGACCTATACTGCAAGGGAAGAGAAGTAACACAAATTAAGTAGAAAGCCCAGTTTACAAAAGGTCATTCAAGAAGCCAAAGAAAATAAGGGAGATGACTGAAACTGTCAAGTATTCTTTTGGTATACAAATTGAACTCAGGACCTTGCGCTTGCCAGGCAGGTGCTTGTGCCCCTGAGCTATATCCCCAGCCCTGAAATGATCAAGTATTATACGTACTGGGTTTATCAATTAATAGGTCACTTACAACATCAGTGAAGTGCTTCATTAGATTGACAGGGAAAGAAGCCAGTGTAGGGATGAGAGTTCAGTCAGAGTCAGTAAGAGATTCAACACTTGCAAAATTACAGGCTAGTCCGTGTGCTATGTGAGATGTACAGGCTGAAAATATTACTATACTGCATCTTTTGAAACTATGGTTTCACATTTGTAAAATGTGAGTGACTAGGAAGCAACAAAAGAAAATTAGAATGGACCTCTCAGAGAGGCCCTGACCCAAATCCTCCGAAATTTCCTTCCCTCGGATGTTTCTGTGCACTGTAAGGGACCATTCTGCACTTACAAAGAGCAGTCTGATGCAGTCACCACATGAGAGCTGTTTTTGTTCCCTCATCTCCTGCTTTCTCTCTGCTGCACCTGAGCACATGTTGGTCCTTCAGGCGTGGGCATTGCTTCTTTTAAACAATGCTTGATAATTCCTCCACTAACATGTTTGCCAGAAACACAGCTGTATCTCCATTTCCCCATATGCCATCTTCCACCTTTGAACTCCAGTGTGGCTCTAGACTGTCCAAAGTGGAGAGTGTCAGAGTTGGAAAGGACTCTGCCCCTCCTTTGAGTTTCATTCCACTATGCAAGAGACAGAGGTTTTCCCACCACCCCTCTGACACTATGTACTAATATACACACTTTAGACAGGATTTAGACATGAGTCTATGAGGTTAAACTGACCAAACGATCCTAGTCGTACACCTCATGGCACTCCTTATCACCTCACCCCGAGAACTGAGGTTACTGGGCCAACTAGCTCTCTTGTGTGTCCCTTCTGTGGGTAAATGGTATATTGAATACTTAGAAGTTTCCAGTTCTGAGGCCAGTGCTCTCCTGTCACCTTTCATAACGCCCTCTGTGCTTGCTGACTCCCTGTGCAATGTGCTACAGTAATCATGGAAGTTAATATCGGTTGGCCTCTTGTTCTACATCATGCACATTTATAAATGATCTGTTTGGTTTAGTGCATTTAATTCTCACAGAAATCTTCTAATGTGTTAATACACCTATTTTTACAAATAAGAAAACTGAATTTCAGGAAGTGATGCAAGTATGTCAGTAGCCTAAAAAATGGGTGGCCTTGAACCATGGGCTCAGATCTGCTCAGCTCTGAAACTCCAACTCTCATCGCCGTATCATTCTCTAAGCACCAGCCAGCCAAGAGCTCGTCTGCAGCATTCTCCACTGACCTGAAGTTTCTAGTACCAAGAATGGCGCAGAGTGAGAGGAAGTGTCCATTATTATCTGCTGAATGACTGAATAATATGGGGAAGTAAATCTCTCCCTGAAGCATCATTCATAAATGACTTTGGAATTTGCTTTGGGATACAAGCTAAGACATATTTATGAACCTCCAGCTGATCAATAATTTAGTACTTATTCATTGTAATATATATAGCCTTATTCTGCTGGGTATATGAAAGCAACAAAGTAGAATAAATTTGATCCCTAAACTCTTGAGATTTATTGATTTGTGTGTAGAAAACACACACACAAAACAACCTACTCATTTAGCAAGAGTTTTCCATTACCAAACCCCAACCAGAAGCTGGAGCTTCAAGGTATCTTTTGTGTAGCATTGATCACAGGCCTCCACAGATATGAAGCTGGACAGAGTTGTGCTGAGAATGAAACTTGGGATATAGGGCACTTAAAAATAACCAGCGCACTACCACCAAGTATTCATTGGGAAATGACTAAAGATGGCCACTCCAAACCTTTTCTTTTGACCAGGGGAATAACTTACCTAAACTAACCTCTTGGCTCTTGAAGTTCCAATGGATATTCAGTGAGCTCCTAAGTAGAAATGTTCTCAACTCGGCAGTCATGAGATTTCCAGTGCTCTCAGAGTTGATTGTGAATGCAGGGGCAGAAGTATACTCACCCTACGTTGAATATCCTCCACTTGCCCCGTCAGCTCTACTACCTCACATGTCTTTCCAGTTCTACCCATGATTTCCAAGGGCCATATCAGCAGGGACAATAGGCTTCCTTCTCTCTGGCTTCTGGTTGGTTCTTCTAATGGGATGCACCTAGAGGAGCTTTGATGGAGTAAGGAAAGAGAGTAAATTGAAGGAATAAACTACCCTGGTCTTATTTTCGTTCTACTTTTTATACATCCATATCATTTGCACCTCTCTGTAGATGGCAGAACGATCTCTTTCTCCACAGCCTTCTCCTAACTCTCCCTAATTTAGGCAATTGTTGTGGTGCCCCTGTTGCCTTCTCCTAAGCACTGTTCAATCCTATGTTGATTCTCTGTACTTGGTCTACATCTTTATAAATAGTCCCTTTTGTAAACTTTGCTCAAGAGACTCAGTTTGAGTTATGTGCATCTGTTTCCTCCGGGACTTTGCCTGACTGACAAACCAATACTGCAGAGACATCTTTCACCAAAAGGAGGAAAAATGAAATAACTCTGCCCACAGGAAATGAAAACAGACTTAGAGAGGTGTGAGGAACCATTATTTATCAAGCTGTAAATTAGCCTTAGTAGCTATTAAATCCTAGACAAGTCTTCATGGGCGAGTTGTACATGTGTAAAACAAAACATTTTGAAGTATTCTCTCTCCCTACTCTGGACTCTTGTGCTATATCCTGCCTTTCTAAAGTAGAGAAAAAAATGGCTTCACTTGTCTCAAGTGCTGCTATGATCATGCAGGGAAAGGATTAATAAAAGGTTATGTACATACTGATCTACCATCTCCCAAGGCTGCTTAATAGAAATCACATGTCATTCATTATAGAAAAACAATCTCTTAAGAGTACTCTTAGGAGTTATCTTTAGGAACGCAGTGACCAGAAGGTGAAGGCTTGCCACAGCTTACAGAGGCCCAAGCTGAAATGTGTGAGATGTGCCATTTAGGAGACCAAAAACTACAGGAACCAAGGGATTGCCCTAGTAAATCACTAAGAAGTAGAGGAAATGCTATAAAAATGGCCGCCAAGTTCAGAGGTGTTCAAGGCCTCCAGAGTGCCGATTTTACACTTTGCCCCACGAACTCCGCAGTCTTTGGTGTATTCTTTGATATGTTTATCATTATTTCTTTGTTACTCAGTCCACATATTTTACATTTCATCAGGTGTTTTCTCTGCTTAAATAATCAACCATTGTGTCCACCTTCTTTCCACAATGCAGTGGAATTCAGCCGGATAAGCAAGGATATATTTATATTCTCAATTTCATCTTTATTGGATTACTTACATTCCCCGTTAGGTAAGTGCTGTACATTCATTAATTTTCTATTTCCATATCTTAGTCATAAAGACTGCTATGGGAAGTTTTAAGAAATGTTCGTTTATGTAACATGTGTAACATTGAGAATACATGGATAGAGAAATGGACTCACGGTGGGAAACTAGGGTTGTTTTGTTGTAGAAAAAGAAAACTTAAGGATAATAACCTACACTGATAACTACTCAGGGATTAAACTTCTCTGAGAAACATTCTAAAGCACTATAAATCAGTTCAAAAGTCTGTTAAAATGTACACAGTCCCTCCTCATCAGAGAAATGGGTCATAAGACACCCTCAAGTCACCTTCTCTGGTTGACATTGGAAAGTTAGAGTTTACTGTGCGATGCATTAGAGATCCAATGTGTCCCTTAATAAACTCACAGCTACAGTTGTGCTTAAACTTGTGCTTGTTCATGTCATTCTAGGTCATATCTTAATTTTCAAGGTATAAAATGCCCAATCTCAGTATATCTTTTTAAATATTTCATTCAAAGTAAATAAAACTATTCCCTTTACTTTATCACTACTGTATGGTGTCATTTAGGCTAATTACCTTGGTTAGAACATGCAACCAGTATTGGCAGAAACAAAATTGGAAGCCAGTTTTTCAAAGCTAAACCACACCCCACACCAATCATGTAGACTCTTTCTCCTTTATGCTTAAGTGTGTGTCTTTCTTATGGATACCTTTGAGAAGCCAAGCCATTAATCCAGGTATAAGTTGAACACAATAATAGGCAAAGAAGAATCCTGCGAATCTTCAGGATGAAACTGAAAAGTGAGTTGAATCTAAGATATATCTACTACTTCATCCATTCTCTCCTGCATCTATTCTCTCAAACAACTAAATACCATATTCTTTTCACGTAAGTCTGACTCTGATCTTGAAAATAAAATATTAATCCTGCACTTCAAACATATAGGAGGATAATAAAATAAGAACTTGTATGCTATTCACTGTTTCAAAAGTTCAATTGGTCTCTTAGCTACTGACTTCCCCATGTAGAAACACCATCTACAGAAACAGATGGTAGATCAGTAGACATATATTGCTGGCTCTGGCTTGTCATTATGACTCCCCTAGGTAAAATGTAATCTTAAAGTGCATCTTCCCTTCTAATTCTCTCTCTTAAATGTGTAAGTAAGTAGTTTCATCTGCACACTGGTCGTTAAAATAGGACCATACTGTATAATCTCTGAGACCCAGGAGATCAGGAGTCCCAACATTGTAAGAGCCATTAAGCCAAGGCAAAAAAAGCAACCGAGGTACTTGGACAAGGAAACAAGATCGGAAGGGGCCCTTTGTGATATGAAGATCACATCTAAAATATTTAGGGTTTCCATGGGGTGTTTGTTAGGAGTTTAATGCTGTTGATGTTTGTACTTGCTTTTATGAATGGTTAAAAAAAAAAAGGAAAGTTTTATCTAGCATAATTTAGGGAAACATATCAAAATTGGGAAATATAAAAGCATGAACAAGGAACATGTCCAGTTATCTAGTCTAATGTTCAGTGCTGCTTCAAGCTTTGAGTGACTCGAATTTTCAAACCTCCAGAGAATATGTTATTTTTCTCATAGATGAACATAAAATGAAAGACAAACGATAAACAAAAACACAAGATAAATTTTGAAATAAGAACAAAGGACAATGTAGGTTCACAAGTAAGTGATAACAGTCAGTGGTAATTTTGAAATAAGAACACAACGTCCAGGTGTTTTTTCTTCTTTACTTCTTACCAGTGTTTTCAGACAATGGTAAATGTTCTTCATCCTCTAGGGCTAGAAGATTTTACTACTTGTCAGCAATTAAAAAGAAAAAAAAAACAACTTGAATGGCAATCTAAAAAAAATAGTGAACGAAGGCTTTGAAAGTTAAAATGTACAAGATCATCTTCTGACAAATCGTGCTTGAGTGTCAGGCTTGGGGATCTGTGGAATGACAGAAAGCTATAAGGAAAATGGCATTAGCTATATGCAAATATTATGCTATTTTATATAAGGGGCTTGCACACTGAAGAGCCTGCAGCCAATCCTCCAAGATACCAAGGGATGACTATATTTCAGTGCATTTAGGGTTCTGGTCTTCCAGTTGAAAAAATCATAAATATCAAGCTCAGAAGAATCTATTTTATAGAAACTTTTTAAAACTCCACTTATTCTTGTTGAACAAATATCTTTATACTTTTTCCTGCTGAAAGGTAATTCATGTTTATTTTTATTTGGAAAGTATTGTACAATATAATATGTAAGTGTATGAGTCATTGGTATTTATTTCCTTCCAGCGTTTCTGTTGCTGCTGTTGCTGTTTTTGTTGTTGCTGTGGTTTTTGCTGCTTTACATACCTATGTAACCAGCATATTCCACTTCACCAGCTTGAGATAGCAAGAGAGATCCACAGCTTTTTTAACACAAACATATGACACAGCCACCTATACTAGAAAGTTGAGACATATTCTAGTTTTCAAACATTCTATTCCAAACCACTCCCATTCAGTGTCATCAAATAGAGTACTACAAAGAAGTAAAGGCTGGGGATATAGCTCAGTGGCATAAGCACCTGCCTGGCAAGTACAAGGTCCTGAGTTTGATCCCTGGTACCAAAAAAAGAAAAAAAAAAAAAAGGAATCCATACAAAGAAGTAAAGTGGACAAAGATCTGAGATGTATATAAACCTGTCCCCCACAATGACTACCTTTATTAGGTCTTACAAACATGTACTAATTAAAAATAAATACTTGATTGCTTTCTTATTATGTCTTATTTTTCCTTCTCCAGTCACACTGCTCCTAACTTGATTCAATTTTTATAATATCTCACCTTGTCTTTGCAACAGAACCAGACCTAGTAGAAATCTCTACTCTTTCATGTGTCAGATAAAGCAGTCTGTCCTCCTGTCTTTTGTAACTAGTCTTTTTTTCTGGCTACATCCACACGAACCTTGATCCCTTTATGATGCTCCAGTTATACAGAGCTTCTGTTTCCCAAAACCATCAAGCCAAGCTTTCCCTTGCTTAAATGATTCTGCTCACTCCGTTCCCTTAACTGGGGTACCTTCATCACCATTTCTGCTCTGTAAATTGTCTTTCTCTTTCTGTCTCTTTATAGCTGAAATAACAACAGTCTTTACTCCTCACACTATGTGGTACTTCTGTCTATTTAGATATGCGCTCTTATTGAACATGTTGTTCTCCACGTCTTACACCGGTATATCTTGATATTAGGAACCTTATCTTACTCATCTCTGTACCCTCAAGACCTAGAATTCAAACCGCAGTACTAAAGGAATGTTTTAAAACATTCTTAAAACAGATCAATGAACAAGAAACAGTTGTTGATGTGTGTGAGAAAGACAAATGTCAACCCCAAATAAAAACAATTCAAATATCACTCAAATATAGTCTGACCATTTTTGTGGTATCTTTACATTATCCATCTCTGACTTTGCCAAACACCCACAAGTGAAGGGCAATTTCAGCCCATTTGAAATCCCCATGGGATGACAATTTATAAAAATACTGTAAAGAGATGAAACTCGCAAACAGCATAAAGCCATTATGAGAAAATTGTCATACACTAAATCTGCTCAGGACAGCAGGGCGCTTAACTGATAGTCACATTTGTTTTAGGATGTTTGCCTAGAAATGTTCTTTTAATAAATGTACTAAATAAGATGCATAATGTAGCTCCTTCTCTCTAGCCTGCTGGCCAGTTGCCAGCTCTGAGCTGCTGCTGTGCTTCACTCCTTCCCTCCCCTAATCTTTCATCATGTCTCTCTTGGGTTTAACTTAGCACCAAGATTACCTGTGGGTCTCGTACAAACATCATAGCTTGGTTCCTCCTTCAATGGCTCAATTTATGTTTCACTTCGGAAAAAGGCCAGAGAAAGTTCTCCTTAGGATGACTCTATTCTGCTGTATTACATGCACATCAACACACAGTAAGAGCAAAGAAGAACTCTGACCTTTATAGGGTAAATGAAAAGTAGAGATCCTTCTAGTCTTTGTGTATACGGCCATGGAGTTTCCACTCTGCTTGGAAGACATCATAGTCACTGATGAGGCTTGTTTTACTTGCCTGTTCAGCTTCAGATAAAATTTAATAAATTGAGTATTAGAAGGCCTTCTCTGAAGACTGTTAGAAAACTATTTGCTATTGGTATCTCAACTATCTTGACCTTATTTTCTTATCTAAAAAATGAGTAATATAAAGTAATCACTATCAATCCATTTGGTACTGCCTACTCTCTCTTCCCCTACACAAATAGTTCCCTTCCTTACAAGATTGAAATGCCCAAATATATCCAAATACCATTCTCATTTTTCTTCCTCATTGAGGGAATGTGTTTGTATTTCTTGAGTTTAGCTGTTAGGAGCATGTCCTATCCCCTTCTGCTGTATAACTTATAATGACCCATTTTTCATGGAAGTAATAGAGTTGCAATCTCAAAGTGTAGGTTAACCTCTGAAAAATAAGTTTTTATATCTCTGCCTTATCAATCTATTACCTTCACAAGAGAATAGTTATTTCTATAGATTAGTTATGGCCAAGTTACTCTTACCAATTTAAATTATTTGTAAGCAGTATTAACTCATTTATTATACTGCCTCCCTAATCTAAGAACCTGAAAGAGTAAATAAAATCTGGAAGGTACAATAGATATTGAAAGGGAAAGAAATTTCTCAAAAGGAAAGAACAACTGGCATGGGGCAAAAGAGAAAAGAAAGAAGGGAAAAATATGAATATATCTATATACAAGATAACTAAGGTAAATATACTAGTATTTCTATTGGCTTATTGAAAGGAACAGTTAATGTTTAACTGTTTGATCAGTCTTATATACCTAGATCTGGTTATCTGAGTAACCATTTTTAAGATAACAATCTATAGTACAACAACCATTGTTAATTTCCTATCACCTTGTTTTGAAATTCCGTATTGATTTTATTGTTTTCATGTTGTTTGGCTTATGTCTTTGTTTTTGTTCTTTTCTCTTTAAAATAAGAAAGAATTTAGTTTGTAGACTTGTATAAACATGCAGTCTGATTATGGTGTGAATAAATCACTTTTAAACTTTAAACTCATCTTCCTAGATGTCTAGTTCTGAAGAATAACAGAATAAAAACTGTATCTCAGAACATGTAGATACATTACTTCCTTTTAAAATATGAATAACTATCATTTGTCCTATGTATTAAGTGTATTTCTTAGCATACCTATAATTTGAATACATTATTAAGTATGAACTTTTACTACCTGAAGTAAAAACTTTGGGAAATGATATTGTAACATGATGATATAATGTAATAATATTCTAAGGCACAGCTGTGATGCTAAAAAATAACTCATCTTTTCACAAAGTAAACTTCAATTTAAAGCTTAGTAGAAATATATGGATGATTACACCAGGAGATGCCTATATAAAGCATATACAACTTTCATAACATATACAGATAGAATCTACAACCTTTAGTAGTGTAAATGACCATCTGAAATAAGAGTACATTGTCCAGCCTTTGTCTGCACCAGTAGGTGTGACTGTTGCTCAGCGAGGCCTGTGAATTCCCTCTGGCTTCTCTGCACCCTCAGCCATGCTATGTATGCCCTGGGGCTTCCTACAGCCTGCCACGGTGCCAGCACTGTCTCCACTATCCAGGTGGCTTACTACTATTCCCATGGGTCACACGAGAGATATGAGGAGTTCCATGCTCACTGGGTGACATCCTTCAGCAAGCCAGACATAGATGCCTGGGAATTGTGTAAAGGGATGAACATGCTTGTTGGCTATGCCCTGGTTCCCAAACCCCAAATCATTGACACTGCTTTGTGAGCATGTAGATGGTTAAATGATTTTGCTACTGTCA
The DNA here is from genome assembly GCA_004027595.1 of Dinomys branickii. NCBI lineage: Eukaryota > Metazoa > Chordata > Mammalia > Rodentia > Dinomyidae > Dinomys > Dinomys branickii. The sequence goes on along the minus strand of PVLD010012170.1, from coordinate 38,267 downwards.
TTTGCATCCTAGAACTGGTAAAAGACAAAACAGGACCTCATAAGGAAATCTACCCCTCTGTCATCCAAGAACTGAGACCAACTCTTAATGAATGAGGAATCTCCACTCCAGAGGAGCTGGGCCTTGACAAAGCCCAGACGGGCTTCCTCCTCAAGGGTTTCTTGACAGTGCTACTTGACTGTAAACAATTGCCTGGGAATGCTGATGATAACACATTACCTTATTTGAACAACTTTTCCTTTATAGAGTACCAGGCCATGCAGTGATAACTGGGACATTAATAAATGAGAAGCAAGTTTGAACCAAAAAAAAAGTAGGTAAGACTATGTGTATAAATAGTGATCAACAACACATAAGTAGAAACAATATGTACAACTTCAGAATCACAGCCTCTCTGGGTGTAAGGATAGAGCTAATAAAATTCTCCTTTTTATTCTAGGTACTTTCTCATTGTTGGAACAAAAGGTCTGACATCTCCAAGTTAAAGAAGGGCAGGTTTATTGTATGCCACAGTCTGGCAAGGTTCCCATCTATATTCAGCTGGCTTCAAGGCAGGGCTGCACGGCAGAGGGCCTGGCAGAGGAGGAACAGTCCGCAGCAGGGCAGCCAGGAGCCAGAAGCCCTCCTGCTGCTTTCCCTTTTTATCCCTTCCAGACTACAAGCCTATTTATTGGTGCCACCCGAACCCAGAGTGGGTCTTCTCTCCTCAGCAAGTCTATCAGCTATACCCAGAACTATGCTCCATCAACCACCAGGCTAATCCAATATCACATACCTATGATCCAGTCACTCCCAAAATCCCCAGCTATAAGCACCTGAGGCTTTGGGGAGACGTCTAGACACAAGCCATGTCACCCCTCTCCACTGAATGGAATTTAAATATAAATCCTAGAGTTCCAAGTGACTACTGGATCACAGGATAACCTTGGGGTATAAACTATTCATGCTTCAGAGACACAAAATTCTACATCCCTGATATTTTGAAACCACCATAACTACTACCATTCTGCTCCCAGACCTTTACATGGCAGGGAAATAGATGTCTGTCTTATTAAAAATCACTGTTTTTGGAATTTGCAGTCGTTCCCTCATGAATCTAATCTCACCTGATATTGCAATTTTCAGGGCTTAAAACTTACCTTTCTGAGCTAGTGAAGCTACTAAATACATCATACAAATTCAATTAAGTTATTCATTGATGATCAGTCCTGCTCAGTCAAAACATGCTTGGAGGAACTCTGTGCAGCAGGATAAAGTGGATACTCTGAGAAAGAACTATTTCTCTGAACCCTAAGGTACACACACACACACGCACACACACACACACACGCACGCGCACGAGCACACACACGTACGCACACGCACGCGCACACACGCGCACATGCACACGCACACACGCACACACACGTTACATTTCTTATCAAATTGAAGCTAGCTTTTTCTATGCTTTCAATCAATTTTGCAAGGTTGTGAATATTCATGCGTTAAGGATTTGTGTCTCTCCTGTCTGGTAATTTGTTTGTCCCTGACACATATTACTTTTTCATTATAGAATCCAACAATCACAATCTCTGAAAAGTCTCTTTGCCTTTCCCTAGGCAGAATGCACTGCCACATATCTGGATTCCCGCAGCAATTTATAAACCACTTCTATCACTGGATTTAATACATTATGGTTATATTTGTGTTTATTCATCCATCTTATTTACTGTGCTATAATCATCTCAAAAGATGTGACAGAGTTCTAGTCAACTACGTATTTTAACATTTCACTCAGAGTATATATTAGACTCCATTAGTTTTCTATTGCTGTGTAAAAATGCCCACAAATACGGGAATTCATTTATTATGCTATACTTTTTAACATTCATTTATTATCCTGCAGTTTGCATGAGTCACAAATGCATGGGAGTCTGACTAGATTTTTGGCTATGGCTCAAGCCAAAAGGTTGTAATTAATGGGAACTCTTATGAACAAGAATCTTCCAGGTTTATTCAGATTATGTTTAGATTGTAATTTCTTCATTTGTAGGACTGACACGTCATTGCTTTTGAGCTGCTGATTAGCAAGAGAAGACTGAACTCTGCAGGCTTACCACACCATTCATGATATGTCCCCTTCTATCCACAGCTTGAATGTTTTACCTCAAACCCTTCACTGATTTTGCCTCCTCTTTCTGAAATGAAGAAAAAAGTACTCCCACTTTAACTGAAATTTATATTAGATCCAGTCAGCTATCTTCTTTTTTCCATAAAAGGTAACATAATCATGATAAGTAACATTTGATCACTGTCATAAATTGTAGTCACACTCAGAAGGGAAGTAGAACCTATGAAAGGTAGAGGCATATTGGAGGTAAATTCTTTTTCCTATGTAAATATAAAAGTATTTTTCATAAGAAAAAGATTTTCTATATGCTGAATGATCATGTTCTTCCATATGTTATCAGGTAAAGATTTTAAATGAAAATGTTTAAAATGTTGTATTAAAAATATCTATGATGTGCATAGATTTTATTTGCACCCAAATTCAATAGCATGTTTGAATGGAAGAATGTAACTCTTTTGGTTCCTGTACATAAATAGAGCAGAAGAGAAGTAATCTGCCTACAACTGCAAATTAACTCGCAGGGTTTTTCAGTCCAGGTCTACCTTACTTTCCTTCCACCCACTGCTATTTCTCTCTACAAATCTATGTGGTTGGACTTTTTAATCTTATTCTAGTTACCCGATATTCTCAGGTAGGAAGTATATATTAGTTAACAGCTTAGCATTACACATCCTTTAGCGCATGGCATAGATACTTTTAAATTCTCTTTCACCTCCCTATCAGTGTCCTGGTTACCATGAACATGTTTCTAGAGATTATTTACTTACAATTCTGTAAAGACTTCACATTGAATTCTTCAGGTGTGCTTCTCAGGTCCCTATGTTGCCAGCCTTCTGCAACTTTGATGAGATGACTTGGAATTCTAAAGCCTTTTAAAATTAACTTAGATTTGTCTTGCCTCCTAGACAAGGTGCCCCATGGAGAGGTCAGCATTTAACCATGTACTTCTGCCAATTCTAAACACCATCCTCCTTTTCTCCCCCACCACTATCTCTTTTAAAAGGCATCATTCTCACAATATTACATTTTCCCTTCAGGTATAAAATAAATGTGTAGGTAGTTCCATAATCCATACACTTTTTAAAGAATTTCTCCACATAAATTCATTTATGAATGACTTATAAATATTCTCCTCCCCTTTCTAGAAACATTTAATTCTTCAAATGTAGAAAATAAAACTATCTTTTGTAGTAATAATAAGAATTTTAGCTCAGTGCTAGTGAGGAAGCTCAGTGGCAGGGCGTTTGTCTAGCATTCCTGTGCTCTGAGTTCCATGTCTAGCACTGTTAAATATTTTAACTGAATATATCTGAAATGGAAATATATATATAATAACATAATATATATATATATGTATGTATATGTGTGTGTGTGTGTGTGTGTGTGTGTTACACATTTAAAAAATACTTCCCCATAAGAGAAACCTGAGTGTATAATGTTTAGGAGAATTCTATGCAATATAGTACACAGATAGACCACATTGCATATATCCTCAGCAAAGTATATGATCCAAATGTAGAGAGAATATGTTCTTGTAGCACTTTCCTCACTATATATTTTCTTTCCACAAGCCAGACCTAACATCATGTGTTACAGTCAGCTGAGTTTGCTCTTTTTACAATTCCAATGTAGTGTTACAAGGGCCACCATTTTTTCTCCTTTTCTGTTCTCTTCTTGATTCATCGAGAAACTATTACACCATTTTATGTTGGCGCCCAAGTCCAAGTTACTCCTCCAAATTTTCTATTTATTCAGTCTCTCAGCTCCCTTTCTCCCTCCAGAGCTTCTGCAACTCCAATATTATATATGGAAAGCAGGCTTTGATTTTGTTTGACATCTAACAAGGATTAGCAATGCCAAAAATAAATAAAAATTTTAATAGCATACTAAAATTAAATTATGTCTTAAAAGATTTAATATAAGCTGTACATATCATTCCTATGCTGTCACAAATGTTATTATTCACATTATTTGATCATGACTATAGCTTGTCATCTTTTAAGAATTTGCCACAATTTACAGGACAGAGACCATGAATCAGAGCCATATTTCAAAGTCAACACACCTAGCCCTATGTAGACACCACAGACATCAGTAAGTCTAATTATTATAGGACTATAACCTACAGTCTAATTACGAGAATAGCATAGAAATCAAAAGTAAATCCACCAGTCCTATGAAAGATTTTGTCTGGAAATTAGATAAGAATATTCTTGAAATATTTTTCCTCAATATTACTATTATTTCCCAGTGGAAACTCTCGACTGGTGATTTTCCTGATTTCATACATTTTTCTTCACTTTAATCCAATTATTAATTAATCCTTTTTAGGTCACCGCCAAACAATATTTTTACCATAAAATTTTTTTCAATTTAAGGAGAAAAGGATGGTTTTCACTCCCTTCAGCCACATGTAATTTTTCATAGCTGTTAGTAATTTTTTAGTACCCATGTTATAATGTACTAAAGAGGCACCCTGTAACTTAATCAGAATTGCTGTCATTAATTTTCTTAATCTAAATATTTTTTCTCTGTTTGGTCTTTAGAGGACAGTTATTTTTGAGACCAAAAAAAAAAAATTCTCTTATGTGGGTCATATCCAGCTACTGGAAATTATGAAAGAGGAAATAAAGCTTCTATTTTCCCTACCTGTGGAATTCAGCCCAGATAGTACAAACGAACTGACTTAAAAAATATGAAGGTGGATGTGGTTGAAAGGATATGTTAATTTAACCTGCCCATATGGATTAGTTGATTAGGTAAAACTGAAATTGAAATTTATTAAACAATATATTCTTGTGCATTGGAACAAAAAGGGTATATATTACTTAGGATCAGATGACAAAGTTCAAAATTACAGAGTATAATAACAAATCCATAAACTTAGATTTTAGCTCAATGGAAATAGATGTAAAATCTTCTAAAGTCAGATATTAACAGAAAAATGTGAAACTGGATGATTTAATAAGCAAATGAGACTATATTGACCTAATAAATAGACTCCACACTTCAAGTGTATGTTTTGTACTCAACTATTGCTAAAAACAACTCAAAGCCACAAAACCTATTAAGTATTTTCATTTATAAGGAAATGCTATGAACATATTGGAAAAGAGAAAATAGTAAATATTTCATTTTATAAGAAATATTGTTATAAGTCAAGAATAAATCTATTCAAAAATTACCCTGCAATGCCAATAGTTGAAAACAATTTTGTTTTTACCCTAAGTATTCAGCATAATTAATATGCATAAATCATTACACTCTTGATAATTAATGAAAATATATCTACAAAATTTTCTTGCACATATTTCTTTAAAGCCGTTTAAGGATGTGGGTCATGTGGTTCCAGCTTTAATAAAACAAACTTGTATGTTTCTGTGTGAGAATGTATTCATGCATAAGAAAAAATCATACTTTTTCAAGTCTCACATGACTAATTTTAATATATAGCAAAAATAAAATCCTACAAGTGACTCAATAAAACAAGCAAGCAGTCAAAACTGTATATACATTTTTTCTAAGTAAGGTTACAATTTTTATCGCTATAAAAATATTTCAGAGACCATCTACTCTTAATTTAGATTGAATTCAGAAGTTTTAGGTTCTAAACTCATAAAAGTCTAGATGTAGCACAACAGCACATCAGTCAGGCCGTCAATAACCGCTTAATAGAGTGACTTAATTTGAAGAAAAGGTCAAAGAACACATTAAAAATAAATAGGTATCAGAGATTTATGCATCCAGTGGTATGATTCGGTTTTACTGTAGCCCCAGCAGATAACATCTGCAAATTCTGAACCTACAAATGTACTTTCCTGGAGTCACTGAAAAGTGGAAGTATATTTGGTAGAGACTGCGCTTGGGGTAGGGGATTTGTAAGAAGTTAGTTCCCATTTTCATAGTTTTTATCTTGAAATGAGTCTCAGTCACAAAAGTCCCTGATGTAATTCAAGAGTAAAACGTGGAAGTCTTTCTGGATTGAGGAGAACAGAAGACTCATTCTGGGGAAACTAAGTCCACTAGTCATGGAGAGGGGATCCCTGAAGTAGAATGTACAGGAAAAGATTCCCAACTTCTACTTACCCGAATTTCTCATTGGCCTTTGAATCAGATCTTTTGGGGGAGAAAGAAAACAACTTCTTAGAAAAAAAGGTTTAAAATAATGTCAAAAATAACACTCAAGAAAGAGATTTTCACTGTAACACCTACTTGGTTACCTGCTGAGACAAAAGGAAAAGTAGTAACAATTTGCTGTAAACATTTAGAAATTTGAAAAAGAAAAATACACTTTTCAAAGCACTCAAATATTTAGCATTACCCAGATATCAAAGCAAGACAAACACTTACAGGAAAAAAAATCCCTGAATATATCATATGCAAACATTCATGTGCCAATCTGAAACATAATTCTAATCAACTAAAAGTTAAATTTAAAATAAGTGTTAATATAAATGTGGAAGTAAACCTTGGATGAAGTGAAATATATGTTTCTGACTTGAAAAAAAATACTGTGGTAGCAAACGAGGATTAAAAGAAAAATCTCTATCTAGATAATAACCCATAGGTCATATCACATTTAACTGTGAATACTTTTTCTTTAAAGTCAGGATGAAGCTAAGAGTTTCTGCTTTCACTGCATGTATCTTATTCAATATTGTACTGTAAGTCACAGTTTGTAGAGGTTTCAGTCCATAGTCAGCTGGGCCAAGGCAAGGTGTTATGGCAGACAAGCATCGAAGAGAAGAAACAGTTCATGGTGGGCAGAAGGTAGCAAAGCAAGCAAGAGTCAATCACAGCTCTTTCTAGTCCGTATGTTTTATCCAGACTACTTAAGTTGGGTGGAACTCACACCCCTAATCCTAGAGCTTTTGATCCTAGCACCACATCATCAATTGAGATCTCAGCATCACACACTCTAGATCCAGCCCCTTCTGAAAAACTCCACCTATGACTCCATGAGACTTTATGAGGACTTCTAAACACAAGCCATAACATTTTTCTATTATTAAATTATAATTTTCAATATTAAAGTTAGGTAGGAAGCACTTATATGCATTCCTGAAAGCTTTTGCTTAAATGATCTATCATTTTCATATTTGAAATAAGTTCCAGAACTGTCATTAAAGTCTCCTCTTTGTCCCCATTAAGCTATCAAGGTGTATTGACACTACACTCTAATTCTGTTTCTCTAGTAATCACAAGGAAAGTTAAAGTTATTTAGAACAGGGTGCATAAAACCTAGTTGTAACAGAACCTAGTACCCATTTGCAGGGTATAATCAACAGGAGCACAGCTGAACTAAATAAATCCTCCAACAATGACTTTGAAGAAAGGATTCATTTCTTTTAGCCTTCAGATTTAAGAACAGAAATATTAATCAATGTCAAAATGTATATATAGTATGCTATATATTAATTATCATTACATTCTGTACATTTACATACAAACAAGCGAAAATGCAGGAGAAACAGAAGAAAAAAGGAGAAAAAAGAATGTGTGCTTAAAGAACAGAATGATAAAGATTATCCATGAAATAAATGAACCAGTGCATAGAATAAGTGATGAAGTTGGCTTTCTGCATGATTACATAAGCCTACCTGCAGTTTCACTCATTGGCTTACAGGGCAATTGCTTATGTAAATTCACCTAGAATCCTAGGCATAATTAAACTAGAATCCAGATTGCTGCAGGGTTTTTCCTCCCAAATTTTTCCTAAATTTGAAATGTGTATGTCTATGTATGCTTAGCAGATTCCCCAATTAGAAAATAGACATTATTAGACAAACCTCTGGATTTAATAATAGTCATACATTATTTTTCAGTCAAGCAACTTTATCTAATTAGATAGAAATGTAATACAGGTTTACCAAGTCCAGAACAGATTAAGAAAATGACTCCAGGGATCATTTTGACCATGAGCCATAAATTTAGATTCTGCCTCAGAACAATGGCAATGTATTTTTTTCAAAAAAGGCATCTTGTGGTAGCAACGTTATTTTTCTCTCACAAGCAACCCAGCCTGCAAAGAAAAAAGAAATCAAGTTTTGAACTAGTTAGTGATTTCTTCTACCTCAATTTTAAAACAACCTTAATGTTATATTATTTCTTCAATTGAGGGGACCAAATGGTTTTCCCAGCTAATGTTACCAGAAAATGGAGGCTGTCACAATTTTTGTAAAAAGCTGTCAGTCTCTTCATTGAGAAGTACCAAATCTTATTCTATTTTTTTCAGTCTCCTTTCAAGAGAAAAGGTGAATGAGAGAGGCCCGGGAGAACCTGTATCCACAGACACCAGTTCCACTAGCTACAGGTGACTTCCATGGGCGCTATAGCAATGGATCCCAGCAGAGGAAGCTATGAAGTGCATACCATAGAGAGAAGAAACTTGCACTGTCTCCCAGTTCCCAGAGTCGAGGTTGCCACGAGTGATATCCTATCGTCAGTAGAGTCATTCTGCTGGCCCATCACGGAATGTACCACCACTGGGCAAACAAATATGTTGCACACTTCACATCACTGCCACAACTGCTCGAGCAACATGCATCACACTCCGTGCCACCAGGCCAGATTCACAGGGACCACCACATCCACACATTCAGAAATCCTTCTAGTCTTTTCTTTTTAATAATAGCGCAATTTCCCAGCATATTAAGAAAGTCAAAAATCCACCAAAATTATCACAGTAGTTCTAATAGCAATGAAGAAGAAAAGTTTTTTTTAAAACTAAATCAACTTTTTTATTTTAAAAGGAGGAAAAGGAACAATATAGAATTTCAAAACAAAATGATAGGAAATTAACAATGGTTATTATATTGCATATTGTTATCTTCAAAGTAGTTGCTCAGATGACGATATAGGAATGCAAAACTGATCAGACAATATAAGCACTAACTACTCTTTTCAATGAACTAATAGAAATTAGTAGAATTATCTTAGCTATCTTGTGTATATATACATAGCTTTTTCCCCTTCTTTTGAAAAGGAGTTTCTTAATACAAAACTGACAGGTTAGTGAGTTGGAAGCTTGGACCCATCTTGTAGGTCATTGTGATTAAAATGGAAATTTAGAACAGAATATAGGACCAGAAAGGGAAAATTTACAGGAATGCTAATGTGCTAAGCAGTATAAACTAAATAATCACTTACATTTTTCAGCTTTATGTAGGTATAATTGACGAACAAAATTGTACATATAGAAGCTATTCGACCTGATGCTTTGATACACACAAATGGTAGCCAGTTTAGTTATACCAGTTTCCTCACGTGGAGAGATTACATTAATACCTTGGTTCACAAACACTCCTGTTTGCAAACAATTCTGTTCACAAACACAGTGTTTGGCAAAATTTTGCTTCTGTTCAAATATTGCTCATCAGGGGACAAACCCATGGCCATCTTCCCCACACAAACACAAATACAGCCACCTTTTCCCCAAATTCCAAACCAAATTAAGCTTGCAAACCCAGGTACTATTGTATATGTTTGTGGTGAGAACATGGAAGATGACTCCCTCCACAAATTTCAGTGTATAAGAAAAAGTATTAATTGTAGTCATTGTGTTAATTAATATAAGATTCTCAGAACTTATTCAGCATATATCACGTATTTTGAAAGCCATAGCTGTGTGTTTATACATGTTTTTATGTTTCTATGTAAGCAGAAATAATATGAAAGGATTACAGTACAACAATTTGAATTTCTTAAAATAATCATTATAAAATAAAAATAAAACACAATGAAATGCTAAAAATAATATTATAAAATCTGTATTTATTAAAATAATTAGTCCTGAAGAAATATCAAGTTATTTCACTATCTGACTTTTTTTATTCTGTCCTAAAGGTGGCGTCACAGAGTAAAAGCAGAAATCCAAGTAAGTGAACCACACATTTGCATTTGGATCCTGACAGACGTGAGCAGGGTGAATTCAAGTAACTCCCCCCTGAGCTTTGCTCCTTGATGAAATTATTGAATTGAACCAGGTAACCATGTAATCTCATCTGCTATCAAAAGCACATTCATATTTTGTTCAAGAAAATTAAACATTTTGTAGCAACATTTAAAGTTATTTCAAGTGTCTAAGCCATGATTAGAACCCTATGTTAAGTAATTTTATCTGCTTTATGAAATGATGAGCCTCCTATCTCTGATGTAGTTCAAAGAGACCAGCTACTCTTGTTAACACTATTGGCCCTTGAAACCCAGGCTGTATACTTCTTGCAAGAAGGGACCTTGTTGAGTTATTGTTACGTCACCTACGGTATGTTAGGTACCCAATAAGTATTTCTCAGATAACTAAAAAAAAATCTAAGTCTTTTAAGCTGAAAGGTCTATTCCATGAAGTGAAGAATTACTTGATATCACCTAAGGAAAAAAAAAAAAACTAAAATAAATAAGTACCAAAGAACTCTGTTCCACTGGGTTTTTGTTTTCTATGTAGCAGTCATCGAAGAACTCTCTACTTTCTTGGTGTCCATTAAGGAAAAGCCTTTTACCACTCTTCCTTAAAGATACCTACCCATTTTATAATTGCAATAAGGCATGCTAGTGCTTGTGGTGGCACTGATGAATGTATTTCTCACATGGACTTGAAGCCTGAGATGTATGTACCTGAACTACAAATTAATCAGCACGTGCACATGGGCTGTTGTGTCTTACTGATTAATTATGCTGAATGATGGATGCAGGTTTAATCACTTTACCTGATAGATGTAAGGAGCTTGTAAATGACAGCCACCATGTCATTTCTTAATAAACTGCTTTCTCATCAGGTTACTCTTGAAACGTCAGGAAATTGATGTTCTGTGGGGAGGGAGGAAGAACATGATTATCCAGGCATCACTTTACATTCTTGTTAATTTACCTTAAAGTTTTATTTCTGGTCAAAAAGATCATAGTTGTGTAAATGCAATAATTATCCAGAAATTCCATTGTCTTCCAGTCTTTCTGTTACATCCTAGCATTAGAAAACATAATTACAAAGGTTAATAGGATTCATAATTAGGTTTATAACTTTAAGGAAATGACTCTTTCCTTAGGCTATAAAACCATCAACTCGTGGATAAAATTACCTGTCAAAAAACAAAGAGAAAGAAACAGAACTACAATTTGGCTCTTGCTCTGTAGAGAGGAAGGCTACATTTATTCAGACAAGAAAAATGGAGGACTTAATTGATCATTTCTCTAAATGAAAAAAAAAGAATGTTACTTAATTAATATCTCCTTCCAGAAAATTCAGTAGATGGTCCCTAAGGAGCAAACAAACAATACCACTACTTATGAGATTGAATGTTTTGGTAGCACCTCCTTACACCTAAGTGGAAATTAATATCTCCTTCCCTTTACTTTATGGTAATTTGTACTTCTAGCATAACTTCTTGCACCATATGATTATTGATGAGTTACCTGTGAAAGTTGCTCCCTCTTTTATTGGGAATGAGTGGTCTGGAAAACAGTGGCCATTATATTGTATGTAACACTCTCCTTCACAATACTTAAATGCTGCCCTAGGTCATAGCTATTCAATTAAATCTTAAATTAAATTGGGTAAATTTATACAGGAAAAAGGTAAATTTGGCCATTCCTGTTCATCCTCACTCCTTTCAACAGAAGATAAACTGGCTTAAAATTCCACCTCACTCAGGCCTTAATTGAAAAAGGATATCTGTGAAGGTCTCCCCTCAAATGACCAGATAGAATCTAATATTACCTGTGAGCAAAGCTCCAAGATGCAGTCTCTTTCTTTCTCCCTCTTTGTGCAGTTCATTTATAGGACTTTTTCCACACTCAAGAAGACCTCATTCTTTCTGTGGGGTGTTTGGCAGGGTCACATGGCTGAGTAAATTGAGAAAACCGTACTGTGGGGTGGGGCCTACATCTGAGCCAACAGCCCTTGCTGAAATTCAAGCCTAAATTCAATCTGAGTAGTTGGCTAGCTGCCCAAGTAATAGTTCCTGTTTCAAATCCAGTTGCTCCTGTCTCTTAGAAATGGTTGGTTATTCTGATGCATAATAGTCACTATGATGCACCTTGTATAAACCAATCCCCAATGGACAAGCCATTCTGCCTCTGTAATTCCTGCTTGCTTATGTCATATAAATCCTAGACCACCAAAGATCAAGGCCTGATATTCTAGAACTGATCCTGATCAGCGCCCATCAGCATAACTAAATCTATCTCCAAATCCTGGGTGTCATTTCAGTGTTTTTGCTTGTTGTTGAAGTGACCCTGTCTGAATCTTCCACTGGTGATACTTGCTGTCATTTTCATAGCAAAGCTTAAAGTCTTCCTGCAATGACACTGTACCTATACTAGCCACAGTGAAGTTCTCCCCATCACCATCACCTACAGCCACAACCATGAAGAAAGCTTAACCAAATTGACTAGACCGGAAGCAAATAATGGCAGCACAAACGAAAGTGTGAGTAAGCTTTAGAAAGCCGTCTGTGAAAGGCAGAAGAAGTAGGGAAGATTTGGGCTTTGAGAAGGTTCATTTGTGGTAATTATGAAGTTAGTGGAATTACAATATTGGGAATCAAAAAGCCTTGTGTTGCCGAACCAATTTCTTTTTAACTGTTCTAAGCTTCATTTTCCTTCCTGTCTAATAGAGATAGTACCTCGGTTTTTTGATAAGTTGTTTTGGTTGGGAGTATTTAAAGTGCCTAGCACAGTGCCCAGGTTGTTACTTCTTAATAAATATTCATAATATTCCATGTCCCATTTTTATATATGAGCAAACTGCAGTTAATGCAACAAAAACGGTTAGAGGAATAGGTATAGCCTTGGAAGTCAGTGCTGCTTATGAGGTTTTCAGAAGGACTGAATTAGTTTCACCTCCAGAGGTCCTGAGTGGAGTCATAGTATGGAAAGGAAGCTCTGAGCATTTCTCCCCGGTGGACACTGAGTGCTACAGTGACAGTCCTAAAGCTGTGTTTTTGCTAACTCTTGCAAGTCAAACAATAGGCAAATGATGAAAGCAGAACTTAAAACAGGTCTGGTGTGTGGGACTCAGGTCAAGGCACAAGTGATGCCTATTCATCTTATGTCTGAAATTCTTAATGTTATCCATCTAGCTCCCAGACAGTGAATGGAAACACGCTCTACCCTTTGGCATGCAAATATACCATGCTACAACTAGCGAAGCTGTGTTTAACTGTAGCTTTTCTGGATACTTTGAAGTTTCCTGCTCCAGTGTAGTTGTAAAGGGATAGCGGCTCCAAGACTTTGGCCCTGGTTAGGCCTTCACGGTAAGGATCCTGTCTCCACTCTGCAGTCCCTAGCAACCCAACAGACATGAAGGTGGAAAACACATGGCTTAATTTGTTTTCAGGTGAAAAGACTCGATAAGTAGGGCTGCAGAGCCCCTGGAAATTGATTCAATGTTGTAACAGTGTTGGTGAAACTTATAGAGTTTTCTGTGATACAAAGAGCCTACCAGGACGTGCATACCGTATTTCACTGCCCTATAGATGAGGATGAAGTACCCAGTAGTCAGAGGATGGCCTAGAAGGGGAGTACTGTCCCCAGATATAGACATCACATTCATATTACGCACTTCTAGTTTCAGCTGGGAGGAAAATAGGACAGGATCCTCTAAAGTCCAAGGCCTCATAAAGGAATTCTTCCTGAGGAAAGCTGAGGGCAAGATGCTTAAGGTGATGTTTTGGCAATAAAAGAGAAACTCACACCCTGAACTTCAGAGCAGGAGCCTTAGGTTATAAATCAGATTTATGCCCAAAGCATAATATCTGGTATATAATTGCCAAGGTGCTGTAACAATGGCTCATTTACATGTAGGGATTTTAAAAGTCTCCCCCTACTACCTTTTTCCCTAACTTTTTCAATTTCTTCTCCTTTTTCTTTATGGCTTCTTGTGCACTATCGTCTTAATATATGGAACCAGCTCCAGCTACTTTATTATAAGTCAATTACCAGGACAGTTATGCAGTCTTTTTTGGGTTTTTTTTTTAATGGAAATGTTTAAGCAAAGTTTTTCTTTAAATAATCAATAAATATCTTACAGGAAAGAAGTTTGAATTTTTCATGCAAGTGAAATTGCTTGTTGAAGACCCTTTTACCAAAACTCCATCTATAAAAGATAATAAAAGTTGATCGTCTTAAAATAAATATTTTAAATTTCTAAAATCATATCTTATTGTTTCTACCTCTCATCTAGGGAAGCTCTCCAAATCAAGGATGGGAACTTACCTTTCTGTCTAGAAATATTACATTTGAACAAGAATCCTGAATGACAGGCAGTTACTTAGCAACTAAAGTTGTCATTATTCAGATAATTATGCTGCTGAGATTAAGATGGTAGTTCTCTACAGTGAGTATAATTACAGAAATTTAAAGTTAGAAAGAGCTTAAAAAATCATCAAAATCACTGGAGGGGGGAAGTATGTTAGAAAGACAACAATTCAAGTGGTAGAGTGAGTTGTTCAAGGTCATAGAGGTAAACCAGACTCTTTTCTAACTAGATGTGTTTTCCCCACTGATGACGCAGTAAGTATAAATTGAACATGAAAAATATGAAAGCATATTTCGAGATGTTCTGGTGTGATTTGCATTAAAGGCAAGAAACGGCGGTAACGAAGGAGCCAGAAGAGATTCAGCGTCCTTAAGGTACCTAAAGAGAAGACCTGGCTGGGCGCCACACATACAAAGAAACTCTTCTTCTAGAGCACTGCTATGACTTGCATACTGATGTCCTCTCAAACAAAGTCTTGTGAGCTCATAGATGAGAGTTTTCAGTGCAGGTTGGATGTGGGGTATGTGATACTAGTACTAAGGGTGTGTGGTGGTCATTTACTCCTCTGACTGGAATTGACATAGTTCTGTGTGTTCCTGAGAGGATTTACTGAGGACAGTAAATTCATCTCTGTGGGGGTGGTGCCATCCAAAAGGTGTGTAGCCTGGATGGTGTAAAAAGGAAAGAGAAGCTCAGTGCTGATGCTTCTCTGCCTCTTGCTGACCCTGCCAAGGACTGTTTCTGTGATTCCTCTCTGCCATGCCACCCTGCCTTGAAGCCAGCCAACAATGGACTGAAACCTCTACAAACTGTGAGCTGAAATAAACCTCCTCATTAACTTGTGGGTTGCAGATATTTTGTCTCAGAAACAAAAAAAGTAACTAAGACAAGCATGACCTGCATAGCTACTGTATCGTTTTCTTAAAGAAGCTGGCTAATGGAAAGACAGGAAATATGCAGAAAGGGTAGTATACAGATCACCAGCCAAGAATTTAAGGTACTAAAAACAAACCTATCTAAATCGGTTTTAATGATGAGCTCATCTACTTATAAATTTCCATAAAGTATAGATTTCACAAGGCACCAGAGGGTGAGTCAAAGTCCTATCCCAGACAGAAATCACTATCTGAGTTGCTCTTTGGGGAAAATCTGCGTTAAGTTAGACCAAAGTCTCCACATGTTTGATTTCAAGCAGATCTGACAGTGATGCATGATGGAGGAGTGTGCACTCCTCATTTATCGTGGTGCTGCAAAGCAGCAAGCTAGAGGTGTGAAAATCTATAACAACAGAGAAATGGCCCCAATAGGGTAATTTAGGATTGCCTGTCATTTGTAGATCCTGGGCCAGTTTCTATAAGGCGGCCTGGCTGAGCTACTAAATGGCCATGTTTTTAGTTGTGACTATCTTATATGCACTTGTCCCCTGATTTTACTGCAGGAGACATTAAATAATGGAAGAAAAACTGATCAGAATATGCTTAAAATATGAACTCACTTATGTTGGGAGCTTCTGCTTTCAGGGAAAAACCATTTGGCACAAATGGGATCCTTCCCCAGAAAAGTGGGAAAGAGCATGATTCCAACGGTAATGGCAA
Organism: Dinomys branickii; assembly: GCA_004027595.1. Lineage (NCBI taxonomy): Eukaryota > Metazoa > Chordata > Mammalia > Rodentia > Dinomyidae > Dinomys > Dinomys branickii. The sequence goes on along the minus strand of PVLD010012170.1, from coordinate 22,309 downwards.
AAGTGAGTACCTGACTGGCCTATCAGAAAAATATCAAACGTACTTTATGCAAAATATAGAATAAATAAACAAATGAAGATCTCTACAAAAATCAAAAAATAGTAGAGATGGACCAAATTCCCAGGACCATTAACTTCAAATTCCTGGTTTGAGAGAAGAATAAAGTGAAAGAGAAACTACAGAATAAAACCAAGATAACACAGTTTAGCAAAAGAAAGGTAGTACGGAATGTCAAATTAAAACGATGTTCTAGTGTCAAAGTACTTTGTTGTGAATGTTAGCACCACTGATTACTGGTTATGTAACTGAACGAATAACATAAACTTTCCACATATCACTTTTCCTGGTTACAAACAGAGATAATAACTTCCCATGATGACTATATAGCTTTTCATACACTGTGGTTTGTACAGGCCCAAGATAGATGGTAAATCATCAAAGAAGAAGAAGGAGGGGATAAGGAGAAGAAAAAGAAGCAAGGTAAGAATAAATCCAGAGATTCACATTTGTGATTTCAAATGCCAACAATTTCAAATTTAAAAGTAGTTAATTGTAGTTTTGAAAGAGATTTTTTTTTTTTGGAAGGGCTAACAAAACTATCAAGGGTAATGAATAGTGTTGGAGGTGTTAGAAAATCTGCAGAGTTTGAAAAAATTTCAAAAGTTTAGTTGACTGTTTCAAATTGAGTGGACACAAATATGTGGACAGATATCACTCCAATGAACAGTTGTAGTGAATTGATAAAGAACTCTGCTTTAGGCTTATTCTAGATAACATATTCATAAGTGCCCTCATATAGGTGTATTAGCTTTCCTGTTGTTAGCAAAAAAATACTTGATATCCATACCTTAAAAAAGAAGAAATGTATTTTGCTCATGGGCTCAAGGTTTTCATTCCAGGGTCAGCTGGCTCCAAAACAGGAACATTATGGGGATAAAAAGACTATGTCAAAGGTATACTGCTTATCTAGTGGCTATCAGAAAACAGACTAACAGAATAGCACCAGAGAGGAAGGGGTCAGAGGACACATTGTATCCAGGCTTATGCCTCTCTCACCCCTCCTGCACAGACACACTCTGACGTTTGCTTTGTTAAACTCTAAGTGGTTTTCCAGCCAATCTAATTGAAAGTCTAGTTCGACTACCACAGGAGATACAGAATATATGTTCATCAATTAAGAGAATAAAATTAAATCAATAAGACCATATGTTAACCAGATAAAATCAAATTTAATTCCAAGAAACAATAAGTAGCTATTTTGAGACTTTACAAAATCCAACTGAATCAAGAGAATACAAAGGAGATAACATAGTTTAACAGTAGCACAATGTCAAAAATATTTAGTTAATTTCTGTTCCATCTGAAGTGATGCAATACCCCCCAAACAGCAAATTTATCAACAAAGAATGCATACATCAAATGCAAATTGTGCTCAAACGTTATGAATTTGAGGAAAAAAAAAAAATGACTAGTGCCACTTTGGAATAACATCACAAAATAGAAAACAAAATCCTCTGGAAATAAAAGATTGAAAAATGAACCAGATGAAACATAAGCCAACTAATCACAAGAAAGCATAAAACCAAAATTAAAATCGACACAGTAATACGGCACACAGAGACAGAAAGTCTAGAAAGATAGCAACTACTCAAAAAAGAAAACAGAAATGAGTAAGAGAAAACATAAAGAATATAGGAAAAGGCAAATCCAGTACACTGCTAAGTAGATCCTCAGAGTAAAGTCACAAATGTATTGGGGAGAATATAGCCATAACTCAATAGTATTTGCCCAAAATAAAAAAGTATTAAATATGTGCTTACATATTTTTACTTATGCTGGAGAAAGTCACCCATAAGAATAGCAAAGTTGGGGCTGGGGATATAGCTCAGTGGAATAAGTGCCTGCCTAGCAAGCGCAGGGTCCTGAGTTCAATCCCCAGTACCGCAAAAAAAAAAAAAAAAGAATAGCAAAGTATATGAACTTTGAAGCACATTTCTTTATCAGTCTCGAAATAGACTAAAATGTAAATGATGGGAAGATCCACAAACACCCAAGTCTGTAACATTTTTTACCAACCTCTATATAAGTAAGAGAAAAACAGCCAAGAAAATTATAAATAGTTACATGTTTTTCTGCTATAAAAGCTATAAGTGAATAGTGCTGAACACGTGAAAAGTGTGTAAAAATATCTGTCCATGAGTATTTTTCAGAAAATTATTAAAAGACAGAATTTGACTTCCAAAAAATGACTGTGGAAAAATCATAGCAACAAGACTGGCAGGGGGCACTGAATGGTTGATAGATACGAGGTAAAGTGTATCACTTAAAGCTGACAGATCAAATAATGCTAGTGCGAAAGCAGCTAACAATACAATGATAATGGTCATAAAAGGATTTTGAATTGAGGAGTAGAAAAGAAAGGAGGGAAAATTACATGGAAATATGTTAGTTGTGTTATCACAGAAAAGAGTCTCTTTTAAAAATGAGAATAAGTTCATTGCACTTTCTTAAATGAATGCAACCCTTCCTAAATATCAGAACCACAAAATCACATAGAAAATGTAACATATAGTAACACATACATATACAAAACTATTAACCCTGGGACATATTTTTTCGTAACTAATAAAAAAGTAAATATCATGATTTTATTTAAATAAAAAGATTTGGATTATAAAAAAGTCTACTGCTTTACAATGCATCTATTAATAGTTCTTTGAATAAAAGTCAGAAATTGCAAATATCCTGGCCTTTTGATTAGTTTGTGGTTGTTTTTTACTTCACTTTACCAGTATATTGCTTGCTAGTCTGGACCATGTCAGGCATATTTGTTACTGCCTAGAGGGCTTTGTAACTGATACTTTCTTCTCTTTCCCTGGCACCTGCCAAAACCAGCCACCACCCCAAACTACCCGGAGCTCATTCAGAGAAAAAGAGACTTCTCTAGCTGGGGGTATTTTTAAATGAATTGGTGAGAAGAGAATTATAAGTCATCTCTAAGTGTTATAACTTTCGATGCTTTTTGATATACACATCGTGTATATGTATTAAGTATATTTAAAGATGTTTTAACACAATAATGAATTACGATGAGAACCCAAATGGGCACAGACCCAAAAGGAAGTGAAAAGGACAAGCCAAAGGGGTGAACTTTGAATCTCAAAGTGGAAAAAAAAGATAAACACTGTTAAAATAAGGAACCTGTACTGTATATGCACAGAGGTACTAAATTTGGGTATTCTAAGAGTCTTTTGGTGCATTTTTTTGTATGTGTCTTCTATATAGAGGATCATGTCATCTGAAATAATGATAAATTGAATTAATCAATTTATGCATCTTTCTTTTATTTCTTTTTTCTTGCCTATTTGCTCTTGGCAGTGTTTTGAGTACTATGTTGAAAAGGAGTGATAGTGAATATCTTTGTCTTGCTCCTAATTTTAAAGGGAATTTTTTTAGTTTTCCCACATTAGATGTTGACAATAGGTTTGTTGTAAACGGCTTTTATCATATTGAGATAAGGTACTTCTATACATATTTTCTTGAAAGATTTTGTCATGAAAGAATTTTGGAATATGTCAGAGGCTTTTTTTATGTCTTTAGAGATAATTGAGTGAACCTTGTCTTTATTTCTCTTTGGGTGAGATATAACATTTTTTGATTTGTTTGGATTGAACCATCCTTGTATGCCTGGGATGCAGCCTTCTTGGTTTTGATGTCAGATCTTTTTGATGATTTATTGGATTCTGTTAGTCAGTACCTTGTTGAGGAACTTTGCATGTATATTCATTAAATAGATCTATCTATAATTCTCATTTTTGGTTGGATCCTTTTCTGGTTTTAAATCATACTGATGCTAGTTTCCAGGAATGACTTTAGGAGTACTACTTCCCTTTATGTTTCAATGAAGAACTTGAGTAATTAGATTTTCCCTGAAGTTTTTGTGGACTTCAACGTTGAATCCATCCATACAGACCTGAGCTTTTCTTAGTTGGTCGGGTTTTTTTTTTTTTTTATTACTACTGCTTCAATTTCATTGTCTATTGTTGGATTATTCAGGGTTTTAAAATCTTTTTGTCCAGTTTTGGTAATTCGTAGGTATCTGGGAATTTATTTCTTCTGTATTGTGCAGTGTATTGGCCTACAGGTTTTTGAAGGTAATCTTTTATTTATTTTAATAGTGTTCATTATGATTTCACTTTTGTGTTTGTAGTTGCATTGATTTGGGTCTTTTCTTTCTTGGTTAGATTTAGAGTTTTTCTACTTTGTGTACTCTTTCAAAGAACCAGCTCTTCAATTAATTAATCCTTTATAATTTTTTTCATCTCAAATTCATTGATTTCTGCACTGATCATTTTCCTTCCTTGTAGTAGCTTTGCATTTGAATTCTTGTTTTTCTATGACTGGGAGGTGCATTATTATTATTTATCTGGGCTTCCTCTGTTTTTGCAATGTGGACAGTTACAACCATAAACTTCCATTTTACAACTGTTTTCATTCTGTCCCATAAATTCTAAAATGTTGGACTGGCACAATCATTTAGTTCCAGAAACTGTTTCTTATAATTAATATTACCTGTACCTATAAAACTCATAAGGTCAAGTCGGTAAAAATCTCTGATAATGCCTCATTAGTTGAGACCAAAGATCACAAATTCAACCCCTGCCTGGGAAACTTAGTGACACCCTATTCCAAAATTTGAAAAGAGACTAAGTGTCTAAATTAGTGATAGGGAACTTACCTATCATATATAAGAGCCTGGGTTTGATTGCTAACAATGAGAAGAAAAGAAAGACAAAAAGAAAGAAAGAAAGAAGGAAAGAAAAGAATTTGCAAGTAGGAAAGAGATGGAAGGAAAAGGAAAGCAAAAGAGAGAGACGACACATAGTTAAATTTCATAAATAAAGTAAGATGAAATGAACACCATTGTGTGTGTGTGTGTGTGTGTGTGTGTGTGTATGCATGTATGTGTGTGTTTGCAATTAAATAAGTCTAGGTAAAAAGTTCACATATCCTGTACCCATTTCCCACTGTTGCTGTATCATTAACTTAGTGGCTTAAAACAACAAAATTTTATTATCTTATCATTCTGGAAGTCACAAATCTCAAGAGTCTCACTGGGAAAAAGTGAAGGTTTTGGCCAGACTACATCCCTCTGGAGACTCTAGGGAACAATTCATTGCCTTGACTTTTCAGCTTCTTGGCCACCCACATTCCTAGGCTCATTCTCTTTCTTGAAAACCAACAATTGCTAATAAAAATTCTAACATCACATCCCTATCACATCCTACTACTTCTTTGAAGGAGTTTTGTGGCTATATTGGACCCCTTGGAATATACCTTCTCTCTTTTTTAAGTCATCTGATTAATATACTTAACCAACCTGAACCTTAATTCTCTCCTACTGCGTAACATAGTATGTTCACAGGGTTTGTGGAAAAGAAAGTTGACTTCTTTATAGGAAGCCTCAATTCTGCCTATAAATGATGCTGCACTTCACTCTAATTCATTATCCTGAGACAATAGGGCTGCCTAATTGTGAAATGGTCACTTATTTAGATAGTACACAATGTAATTCTTGGTATCAGAAAGCATGAAGTAAACAGCAATTTCATCATCACTATCTGTTTATCTGTTTGGAATTCAAGGTTTGTTACTTCTGAATTTAAGGTTCATAGCACTTAACTAGGCTAAATGAAACTTCAAAATAGTCTCTTTAGAAACCCAGAAACGAATTGGCAACGTAGTCTACCAAAGTTAAAATAATATTTATAGACCATGAACAATTCACATGGATTAGTATAGACCAGACTGACTGAAATAGCAGAAAAGGTCTTTCTTTCCTGAGTTTTTCTGCAGTTGAAGTTCAATTGCTAAAACCAAGTGGGTAAAAAAAATCAGTGTTTGCTGTTGGTTTCCAGGTTCCTGCTACCTCTAGATGACTTTGGCGAATTGCTGCTCCACCATACTCATCATGAACAAGTGGCTGCACACTTACTTCCGTTTAGAATGTCTGTTCAGGGGCTGGGGATATAGCTCAGTGGAATAAGCGCCTGCCTAGCAAGCGCAGGGTCCTGAGTTTGATCCCCAGTACCTCCAAAAAAAAAAAAAAAAAATAGAATGTCTGTTTAAATGCTGACTTGACCCCTGAGTCTCCTGAGGGTAGAATAATATATTAAAGTTGCCTATGACACACAGGGTGAAACAAAGCTACTGTATTTTTTGTTGTTGTTGTTTAATTTTTTTTCTTTTGGAATCCTGAGAAGCAAGAAAGAGATGGCAGTTAGTCGTTAACAAGACGAGACAAAACAAGGAAACTTTAGTGTTTATTAGAAACATGCCCGAGTCTCTGAATTCTGCTGAGAGAAGTACCTCCCTGCCTTGCTAAACTGCTTGGTGGTATTTTTAAAACTATGATAGAAAATTACCCTCTTAAAAATTGAGAGCAGTGAGTGCTATTTTGTTTTTTTGTACAGGAAATTAAAGGTGTAGAGAGTGTAATATAGCTGTCTTCAGAATTTCACGAGAAATGCTCAGTAGAAATCCTTTTAAATTTATCTGGTGGTTTACCTCCCACCTGAACGGGTTGAAAATCTCAAGTGCAGGAAGCAGTTACTGATTTGCAGGTCTATTCACAGTCTTTGTTTCAGTGACAGCTCATTTGACCCATTTCATTTTTCTAAATTGCTTTCTAATTTCCTGAGGACAACAGTGTTGTCAAAGTGTGTTTCGAGCATTATGTGTTTTCAGAAAGGCCTAACCCTCTCATTACATTTCATATTTTGTGTCAGTTGGAAACACAGTTTCCCCTTCCCGAAAGAGTGTAAATTTGGAGAGTCAAGGGAGTCTTGAAACATCCAGGCTCTTCTGTTTACCCCTTGTGTGACCTTGGAGAATTCACTTGCCCTTTCTGTTCCTGAGCTTCCAGAATCTACTTAGTGAAAGTTTGCACTATATTTTCAAGGGGTCCTCTCTGTTTTGAAGTATTATATGCTTTGAAATTATTATTAAAGTGTTTGGAACTGGTAAAAATAGGTATCATCATTATATAATAAAAATAAAGCTTTGCTAGTTATTGAAACTTTGGTCCATCCACGCATAATTGTTTTGGACAAAGTAAAATACTTGATCATGAAAAAGAAAATAATATAAGTGATGAGAGCAAAATGGTACAACTGGATATCCCTAGATCTTTCCCCTCCATAGGAATAACAATTCCATAGCTATCCATGGACTTAAATACCTTTGTTGAAGTTCTGGGTCACAGTAGAAGAATGGAAAATGCTTAGTAAAATGTAAAACTAAGAAGGGCTGCCCCAAGAAGGCAGGCCTTGCCCAGGCTGCTGTCTCATCAACCATTGTCTGCATGGAAGTTTGGAAACAATCCCAGTCCTTTGTGGACTTGGTTTCAACCCCACTAGGCTACAGTAGTTCCACCAGTTCTTTCTCCATGGAAGCCAAGAAAAGCTATGCCTCTCTGTAAAAAGTGCATCAGCTCCACCTCCAGCTGGGATCAGAGACCAAGGATGAGGTATGCTCCTCTATGATGTTTGCAAGCCCACTGACTTTAATTCCAACTCCAAACAGTTAAACACAGCTGTAGCCTAGATCTAGCCCCATGCTACTGTGATCCTTTAGGTAGAGCTGCTCACCCAGGGTTTAAATAGGAGGCACACCCATCCATACTCCCAGAAAAAAAAAAAAAAAAATGATTACCAGTCTCAGTCTTGGCTGAAGACACTAAACTGACCCTGTAACTCGCTTCTCAGTTACAGTATAGGAAGACATGATTGTCATGTCTCAGGTAAAACACCCAGTGATCTCAGACACAACTATAGATCTTAAAGCAGGCCAGTGACCTAGTTCCTGTCCCATTTCACTGAAGTTAAGAGGTAGACCAGCAATTCACTCAGCACAAATTGAGAACAACACATTTATTTCCTTGATAACATGTCCACCATTTACAAATTTCACTGAAAACCCAGAAGCAGACCAAAGAACCATTTGACCTCTGTTTGACTATAGTCCCAGGTACAGTACTATCTTCTCAAAGACCTGTAAGAAATTATACCCACTTGTTCCCCTAAGTAATAGTCTCACCAAATATTGCTCTTACTGAACCCCAACAATAATTCAGCTCCAAACCTACCATGGTGCAATTCCATCTTTCCAGGATCCCAGTAAGAAGAACTTCACCTAACAAAATCAGTCTGTAAAGACTGCAGAGGTATTTGCTTCTTCAAATTCAGACAGCAATGCACAACTACATGAATAACAATGAATCAGGTGAATCCTGCAGCAGGCAGGACAGTTAGGCAAGATAGAGCTCCAAAAGGAAGTTGGCATGACCCAGTGAAGGGTAAAATAAGACAAACCCTGAGACCAAGGGTTGACAAAAAATCAGGTCCCAGGATGAAGACACTCAGGTTTGTGGGTGCAACCCAAACACTGTGACACCATTAAAGAAAATTCATAAAGCTCTAATGGCCAACTCTAAAATGGAAATTCAAAACTTATTAAAGAATTAAAGATAATCATCATAAATAAATGAAAAAGTGTAAGGTCCTGAGTTCAATTCTTGGTACCAAAAAAAAAAAAAAAAAATTACAAACAAATGAAGAGAATATAGACAACTAAATCAAATCAGAAAATAAATACATGACAAAATGAGAAGATTAGTAAAGAAACAGAAATTATAAAAAGAACAATCAGAAATCCTGAAGATGTTGAATACTATTAATGAAAAAAATAAATAGCTTCAAAATAGATTCAAAACATTTATACAAAAAAGGAATCAGTGAACATAAAGGCAGTTGGAAGAAGTACACTGACCAGCTAAAATAACATAAAATGGTATTTTTTTAGAAAACTGAAGAAACATAGAACTTGAGAGACACCATCAATGGAACTAAGCATGCATTAGAGAGGCACCAGAAAGTTAAGAGTTAGCGACCTCAAATAAACAATGGTTGAAAACTTCTCATATCTAGGGAGGAAAATGGTTATCTTGTTTCATGAAGCTCAAACATTTTCAAATACATTAAACCCAAAGATGTACATACTGAGATACATAAAACTGTCAAACGTCAAAGATAGGCAATTTTGAAAGCATCAAAAGAAAAGCAGCTTGTCACATAAAAGAGAGTTTGTTAAAGATCATGAGTGTATTTCTCAGCAAAAACATTGCAGGTTATAAACAAGTGGAATAATACATTGAAAGTTCTGATAGTACTATTTAACAAGACTGCTTTACTCAACAAAGCTGCCTTCTAGGACTGAAAGAAAGATAAAATTTTCCCAAACTAACAAAAACTGAGATAACTCATCACTACTAGACTGTCATACAACACACAATGAAAGAAATTTCTCAACCTGAAATGATACTAAGCAATAAAAATATATACAAAAATACAAATCTTACTACTAAAGATAAACACAAAAACAAACAGAATGTTGTAAAAACCTATATAAAATATAAGTGTTACTGCTAAAGGTAAATAAAACAAACAGAATGTTACAATACTCTAATGTTGATACATAAGCTAGTTTTAATACCAGTACATAAGTTGTGAAACAAAAGTAACAAGATTAACTATAACCACAGAAGTTTGTTAATGAAAAAAAATAATATTAAAGAATTAAAACCTGGTAATAGTTACATAAAATGTGGAGAAGAGGAAGTAAAGAATGTATGTATACAGTTGAAATTGTTACCAATTTAAAACACACTGCTGTACTCATAAGGTATTTGATGCGAACCCATGACAAATACAAAGAAAGGATGTATAAGAAATGAAAACAAAAAGACAAAAGAATTGGAGCATACACTTACAAAAAGTAATAATTAAATCATAAAAAGATAAGAGTAGAAATGAGTAAAATAACTATAAAACAGATAGGAAAATACAAAAACAGCAGGAGCCAATTCTTATCTACTTATAATTTAGATCAAAGGCAAATGAACTAAACTCTTCCCAAAAACGCTTTCTACAGGAGATTTATTTTAGATTTAAGGATAAACATAGGCAAAAATTCAAGGAGGGATGGGCATATTCCTTAAAAACAGAAACAAAAGAAAAGCAACAATGACTAAACTTAAACAAAATAGTGATGTAACAAGTTTTAAGAAATATAAGAAGTTTAGTATCATCTCTTGTATCTTTTCTCAGAAAATAGAAAAAACCCTACCAATCAATTATGGTATGGGGGTCATAGATATAGCTCAATGGTTCAGTACCTGCCTGGCAAGCATGAGGTCCTGAGTTTGATTCCTGGGACCCCCACCAGTTATGATATGAAAAGAAATAAAATTTTAAGATGTGGAAAATTGATAGAGATCACCCTGAATGAGCTACAAATCCATAAATTGGCTTTCTATATTAAAGGTCTGAGTCTGTACTAGGCCTACGTGCCTTGCCTGATGAGCCAGCATTTGGCTTGTGGAAACACAGCTGCCTTTGCTACTGGTGACAGTGGACGTCTCAAAGGGCCATAATGCTATGATGCCTCCAAGGGCAACACAGTATTTCAGCTGAGGACACTGACTCTCACACAAAATTCTAAAAGTAGATACTAAACCAAAGGAAAAATAAGTTTTCCATCAATCAATCAATGGCTTACTCATATAAGATGGCTTTGTCTCTTACTACACCCTGCTTGCATCTGTGCGCCCACTCTGCTGTTCCCTGGATCTTCCTACTCACCCCTGGAAAGCTGTGCACCCGATAAGATATGATGATTGGCCTTAGCCTGGTAAGAGCGCTGACCCTCCAGACCCCTTTGCATTTTTAATTATTACCTCTGTCTCTATTATCCTTCATAGTACCATCAACCCGCTGATCAGGGGTCTGATCAGGCACCCATAGAAAATAAATAGTACACTTGTAACCAAAGAATCAAGAAGAAAATTAGAGAGAATTTTTTAAAACATCCTGAAACAAATAAAAATGAAAAAAATACCAAAACATGGAATGCAGCTGCAATAAATACTAAGAGAAAAAATTACAGCAAAAAATTATTATATTTAAAAAGGGAGAGAGTTCAAGTAAACAACTTATTGAAGAAACTAACAAAAAAGGCCAAAATAAGCTACAGCTAGCAGAAGCAAGGACATAATGAAAATTACAAATGAACTAAATTAAAGAATAGGACAAGAAAGTTGCTTAGAAAAGTAAGCTGAAAACTCCTAACTAGCATATAAAAAGGAGAAGACAAACTCAGAAAGAAAGATGAAAACACCAGAAGAAATATATGACAATGAAAAATAATTTTGAGGGACTATTAAGATTAGTTATATACCACCAAATTGGATAATGTCAAATAAATGGGTAAATTCAGAGAAATGTCCAATCTAGCCTGAATCAAGAAGAACTAGAAAGCTTAAATATACTGCTAAACAGTAAGGAGATTGAATTTAGAAGTTCTCAACAAAGAAAGGGCCAATGTGAGATGCCTTCATGAGTGGCTCAGGTGCAATTCTTAATGTAGAATTAATATTAATTCTCCTTAAACTTCCCCCCCTCAAAAAAAGTAACTTCATTTTGTGAACCATTGTCACTCTGATATGAAAGCCAGACGAAGACCCAGCAAAATAAAACTACAGGCTAATAAAACTGGTGAGTGTAGAAGCAAAATACTGATCATGCTCACTTTCAACAACACGTCACATGGATAACAGACCACGATTCAATGAGATTTATCACTAGGATGCAAGGGTGGTAGAATGCATACAAATCAACAAATGGGATATATTCCATTAACAGGATGAAAAATAAAAACCACATAACCATCACAAAAGATGTGGAAAAACTTTTAATTAAACTCAACATTTATTCAAAATCTCTTAAAATAACTAGTTTAGAAAAACACATAACAAAGACTGCATATGCAAAGCACATGACTAACATTATTCTCCTCAGTGAAACACTGAAAGCCTTTCTTCTAAGATCGGGAACTACACAATGATACCCACTCTCACCACTTGCATTGTACATAATACTGAATAACCTCTCTAGGAAAATTAGACAATAAAATGTAATAAAGAGGACTCAAAATGCAAAGAAATATATAAATTATTTCAGATCGTCATGGCATTTTCCTACACATAGAAAAACTAAAGATTAAATAAAAAGAAATGATAAATGAATCTGGTAACATTTATAAACACATTGACCTATTATATATAATATACAATTATTCTTCTTAATAAAGAATTTCTCTACTGACAGAGCATAGATGAACCTATAGGGCATAAAGCTGAGGGAAGTAACACACATGCAAAGATAATGCTGTGTGATTTCACTTGTACATTTAAAATCACAAAAGCACAGATTTGAATGGGAGGTAAGATAAAAGAAGAGATATTGGCCAATGCATAAGGAGTGTTGTTTCTGCAAAATGAGTAAGTTCTGGAGGTCTAACACACAGCCTTTTAACTATAAATAAGAGCACCATATTACATATCTGCATGTAATTTGCTGTGAAGGTTGACCTTAAGATTTGCACCACAAATGAAAGAAAAACTGTTAATGGAAAAGCTAACCACCTTGATCATGGTGATAACTTCAGGATGCACAAATGTCACATACAAGTATCAAAATGTTAAGTTGTACACATAAAATATAGGTGTCAACTTGTACAACTATATTTCTCTCTAAAAAGAAAAATATATATAATTTCTCTTTGTCAATTATACTCTAATGAAATTGAAAATTGTGATAGACAGCAAACACTTATGAAGGTTCATTCTCTAATGACACAGAAATTTGTATTTCAATCTGATTTAATACATAACCTTTTATTCTCAGTAAAGGATTTCTTTGTTAAAGATTCTTGGATGAACCGGATACTGTTACCTAACCAGATACTGATTAATAATGTAAGAGCTGACATGACTGATGTATCTAGCTCCAGAACTTTTGTCAGGATATCATACTTTATTAATTTTTCTCTCCTTCATAGGTATATTTTCAAACACTGAATATCCTTAAAAGGCTACATGAAATCCCATCAAATCAATAAGATTCTCCACACATGGTGCAGGTTTTTATTTCTTAAGTCATTACAAAATTTGATCATACCAATGCTAAATGAAATCACAAATATTATTAACTTGTATGCTTGTGTAGAAATTAAACAATGTAGAGAAAACACAGGTAGGTAAAAAGTGAATCACTGTTTGCAAAGAGTCTACAACATAATTATCATTCTAACCAAGTAGATATAACTGGGGCTGGGGATATAGCTCAGTGGAATAAGTGCTTGCCTGGCAAGCACAAGGTCCCTAGTTTGATCCCTAGTACCGCAAAAAAAAAAAAAAAAAAAAAAAAAAAAAAAAAAAAAAAAAAAAAAAAAAAAAAAAAAAAAAAAAAAAAAAAAAAAAAAAAAATTACCAAGTAGATATAACTGAATTGAATATGTAAGACCTAAAACATGCTGAATCACCGTTAAGTTCAACAATGGCTGATTGCAAAATAAATCATAAGCAAACCAGGAAGTCTTCCATATTTTCAGTGGTTTGTGTACATTTCTACTATCTCGCATTTACAAATAAAATAATATACCAAGTATATATTAGCCAGAAAAAGATTCTATGGTTAAAGTGAAGAGAGGAAAACTTATGCCTATCTACTCTCCAAGTGATCCCTGAAGTTCATCACCGTAAATTTACATTCTAAAGGAAGTGTTTTTCAAGATATAGGGAATCAAAGATTTGAAATTTAATGAATAAAATAAACAAAACCTTCAAATGTAACAAAAGTCTTCCTAGAAACAATGAGATTGAATTCAGCTTTTAAAATATGCATAGCTGTTGAGTACAAAGATAACCGTAGAGAGGCATCTCAGGTTGGGGGAGGAAAGCATTAAGGGAGGCAATTAGAAAATTCAGAAACAAAATAATGAAAGTAAAACTTCTGTCAAATTACTGCATTTCACTTTCCATTTTGGTGAAAAAGTCTCCCTGTAGTCATTGAAAGGTACTTGTCTGGTTTGAGTGGCTAGATGAGGGTAGAATGACATGAAAATAGAGAATTAAACCTTTCAGGGCAAACATTCAAAAGAGAAAGAGTTCTTCCAGTTTTTGTACCAAAGTACAAGCTATGAAACAAGACAACAGTTTTGCGAGCCAAACTTTGTGGAGAAAAGAAATTTTTTAGTTGCCTTAACAATCACTAACATATAAAAGCAACATGTAGGTCATACTTTGGTAGCGTATAATTTTTTTCTCTAATCTTAGAGGAGGTGTCTTACTTCCTTTATTATCATTGCTGAGACAATACCAGACACCCAAAGTTGAAAGAGGAAAGGTTTCTTTAGCTCACTGTCTGTAGAAGTTTGAGTCTATAATCAGCTGATTTCAAGGCAGGGTGCCGTGGACAAGGGCAACAGTTCATGGCGGCAGGAGACAACAAAATATCAGGAGCAAAAGGGGAGGAATAAGCCTCTTTTCCTCCATTATGTTATATACTGGCTACCTGCCTTAGGGTGATTGTAGCCCTTACAGCTGTAATCCCAGCCCTAGACAATGAACCAGTCACAAACTCTACATTCAGCAGCCTCCGAAAAGCCCATCTGCCCTGTGACTGCATGAGGCTTTAGTACATCGCTAAGAGTTGCCAAGATTCTAACAGGTTCAGCATTTATGAAAAGTCCATGTCCAAAGCCCCCTCTGAGATGCAAAACAAACTCTCAGGTCTGAGCTCCTGTAAAAATGAGAAGAAAGTTAAACTTTCCCAACATTCAGTGGAAGAAGATAAACATTTTCACTCAAAAAGTTACAAATAGGAGGATACAAAGGAATTGGAGCAAAGCAAGTTCACAGTCCAACACAGCAGACAGACCATCAGATGTGGTCAGAGCCAGATGTGAACTCCAAAGGACTTGGATGGCTCCATCCCTGCAGCACTGTTGATGGTTGTACCTCCCATGCCTTCTCTCTTGGTCTGCTCTGCTCCTTCCTTGCAGTTTTTCTCAAATGATCCACATTTCTGGCTTCTCCAAACTTCTGTATTGCACCTTTGACTTCACCTTCACAATTTCATGTCCTGCCCTCTCAGTGGCAGACTGCCTGGCCTCCCAAGTCTTCTGAAACCTAAATGGAAGCCTTCCTAAACCCACAGCTCTTGCATTCTGCGTGGACTTAAAATCATCCCCATGTGGATGACATGAATGTCTGCTGCCAGCTTGAGCAGTAGACAGGCTTCCCTCTCTGTTGACTGTACGGCTTGAGTCTGGATCATTGGGAATTCTCAGTCTAATCCTAAGAAACAATTTCTCTGTGTTGCCACCATTTTAGACTGTGGTTCATCCACAGCAACTCTGGAACATAGTGCTCTCCAGCTTTCCCCTTACAGCAAAATATTTTGCTTTTGCAAGTTTAAGGCTGCAAAGGGTGGAGTCTCGCTGTTTTTTGTGATGCCCTCAGATAATCTTTTCTATTCTATTCCATGTTAGCAACCAATATTCCCTCTGCTCTATCTCTGCAGTCCGCAGCTTTACTGGAGCTTCCTTTCTGGCCAAACACAACATTTTAAATTGTTCCGCTGGGCTCTTTGCTCTTGATTCTCAACATAGATCTGGCTGAAAACTCCCCAACAGTAGCTATGCCACTGCCTCAATGTATGACTGCCTTGAAACTTATTCTGAAAGAGTAATTAGTCTGCTGTCCTTAACCTTAGTCTCAGACAAAGTCTGTGGACACAAGAAAAACGCAGACAAATGTTTTGCCAAGTCATAACATACATCATCTTGGGTCTAATAACCAGTGCAGTCCTTCTTCCCAGCAGAAACCTCCTGAGCCTGATCTTTACTGGCAGGATTGCTACCAGCCTTCTGGTGCTCTGCACTCTGACCAGAATCCCCTATACAGAACAGCCTAAGGTGTTCCAGCTCTACTTCTAAACTGATATCTCTGAACCTTTCCAATCTCTTCTCACAAGACATTCTCAAAAGTGCTTGAACCACATGATCAGGTATAGTCACAACAAAGACTCCACTTCTCAGGTACCAAATTCTGTTTTATTCAGGGTTTGCAAGGGAAACAATTAGTACAGGACACATAATTTATAAGATTGTTTTATAATATTCACCCAAAGAGTCAAATCTAAAGGAGTGCAGAAGGAAATCTGTCCACACCCTAGAGATCCAAAGAATCCACAGGACTGGATCCCATGGCAATGCCCTGCATGAATCCAGCTGAAGACCTAGAGCCAATAACAATATTCCTCATGAGTCCAACTGAAGGGCTAGAGCCCACAACAATGTCTTATTCAAGTCTGTACCAAGGATCTACATTGAAAAGGACCAAAGGTCAATGATGGAAGCTAGAAAATCTGAATGAGTGGGATGAAGGATCTGTACCCACAGGCTGAAGGGTCTACACTGGAGCTAGGAAGCAATTCTCAAAGTAAGGACCAGAATCCCCTCCCCAAAAGAACTGCAGCCACCCTCAGGAGCAGTGAGGTCCTGAGCTCCTCTGATGATGAGGACAGCTGAGTTCATATCAGAAAAGCTAGCATGACAAGCTTCTCCAGGAGAATCAACAGCACACCATCTTCCTCTCCAATTCTCTTTTTATGCTGTTGGCAACAATCTTCAGGTGGGCCATCCACACCCAGCACCACACCAATTCAGTTCAGCTTGGTATTACAGGTTGACCATTAGTGAAGCCACCACAATCCACCCCTTGTCAACTTGATAACAAGACACATTTCCTTTAGCCATAATCTCCAGTGGCACATTTGTGAAAAGTTAACATATCTTGCTCTATTCAGATTTACATTACTATAAGAATTATAAATATATAATTCTTGTTGCACTCATTTCTGCACCAAAAGCAAAATATTCAAAGGGGGATCAAAATTCAAGATTAAAGCCACAATACTTTGATTAATTAACCTGATTAAAAAACATATATCTAAAAACTAAATTAAAATCATATTTAAAGAACTATTACAATCACAATCCTTGCATCCCATTAACTTTTAACAACAGGACATGGCAAGGCTAAAAAACAGGAATCTTCTGCATTCTAAATACACTCTTTCCTTCTGGTGAAAGGTCTTAGATCATTTTTTCATATAACACAAATCAGCTGGAATCCAACAGCCAGTGCAGTCCTTTGGAGCAGAAACCTCCAGAGCCCAGTCTTTATCATTCTCATAAAGAAGAAAAAGAAAACAGTGTCTAGATAGTTTTGGAAGAATAAGAATTATCTGAGTTGGTAGTCACTCCTTGGGTCTGGCATAGGAGAGACTGAGTTTAGAGCATAGAATTCGAGGAATAGGATAGAGACATGCAAGATGGGTTGGGGATATAGCTTAGAAGTATACTGCTTGCCTAATATACAAGAGACCCTGAGATTGGATCCTTAGTGTCTACAAAACAAAGGAAAACTAGAACTCACACCCAAGCTGATAGACCTGGAGATGAGTTTCTGAACATGAGATTTTAAGGCACCCAGATCATTCTCTTTTTTTAAGAGCAGAATATATTTATTGAGAGAAAGAAAGCTTCTGTCCAAGAGAGGGACAGCCGGGACAGCCGGGGCAGGGGGGCAAGTGGGTTGCCCAAGACTCTGTCTTTTCTAGGGACTTTTATAGAGAAAAACCACAAAGTGAGGTAGGTCCTAGGGGAAAATGGGTAAAGCTGTGGTCAGCCTATAAGAATTGTTCACATAAATTGATTAAATTGGGATCAAATGCTGAAGTCACGTAGAAAGCGAGCTCCAATACAGAACAAGGGCGTTTCCTGTAAGGGGTTGGGTCAATGACTCTTCAAGGTGACCGCTACCTATTTAGAATATTAATTCCAAGGTTTACACGTAGGGAGGTATGTGGGTGTATTTGTTTAGTGTTTTTGTCTTAAGGTGTCTTATGTGTCTTTCTTGTTGGATCCTTCAAGGGCCTGGCCCTGTCTGACTGCCTATAATACCTGTATCTAACTCAGCTGTATCTTAACATTTTCCCCTCCTGAAGAAGTAACCTGAACTGCCATGAAGAAGTAAGGGGTGATGACCCCTCTAACTTCTACAGGCTGAAAAGGGTCGTACTTGTTGACCAGCAGTCATTCTTGAAGCTGTAATGAGCGTGGAGTGCTCCACAGAAACTGAGCTGTGCAGAAACTTGGAAACTCATAGCTAACAGAGGAGACCCAACTTAAGTATTTTGGGCCATCATCATATCCAACAAAGGCCATCTGAAGTTAGTGATGACTAGTCTAGGAAGAAGGTTAAGTTACTGTTGCTTAGCAGAGAACAGAGGGCTACAAAGACATAACACTGACACCACAGGTTTGGAGATTTTTTTTGTTTTTCTCACCAGGGCAACAATGTAGTGAATCCTTCCTAAACCCAAACACCACCACAGAGAAAGAAAAACTGCTTTCCTGAAACTATTGCCTCACTAAAAATATGTTTGGAATTATTGGATAGACAGAATTAAACACAGTCTCTGTTAGTAGAGAGTTCATGTGTGATCATATCCAAAAATGATAGGGGATAGTGAAAGGCATGTGATGAAAATAAGGAAGAGTTGAATTACAGAGTAACCAGTTATATATTGGAATAGTCTGAGGAAAATAGAACCCAGACACACCATCCACTTGAAGATAATTGTGAATTCATATATATATATATATATATATATATATATAAATAAAATAAGAATGAAGTGTGTGTATCTGTATATACATAAGAATGAATAATGAGACTCTGTAGTGGGGGCTACATTGTGGAAAATTCCAAAGTGTTAGACTCTTAAAATAATATTCCTCCTCTCCACCCCATTTGACAATCCTTTCACTGCTCTCTCTTGCAGGCCGTCACTAGGAAAGGGGACTTTTTCTGCTATTCCAATTACTTTTCTTCTAAGAATCTATTCAGACATTTTTGTCCTTTCCTCCTTGGGTGGAGAAACAGTCAAATAAAACTTTAAGAAACAAAAGCAGTAAGAACAGGGTCAACACATAAAAAGCTACAGAAAGATCTGAGCTAACATAGTAACCTGCCACAGTCCCAACGGTGCTAGCAGAAGGCATACTGCCTCTGAGACAGACAGCGGGAGCTTTATTCCTCACAGCATTTCTGGAGCTAGAGAAACAGCATTGTCTTTGGTTTCCCAGGTTCAGATTTCAACTAAGCAGTGTAAGGAGGTCCAGGTGACACCTGCTGTCATAGCAGATTTCATTGCAGGAGAGAAAACCCTAGTGTTATAGACAGCTGAGATAGAAATACTATAGGCAGTCAGACAGGGCTGGGCCCTCGAAGAAGCCAACATAAAAGATAAGATACCTGTGGGCCAGACCTTAAGAAGAAAAGACTAAACAAATACACCCACATACCTCCCCAGGGATGGACAGCAGGGATTGATATTCTAAATAGGTAGCTACCACCTTGAAGAGTCCTTGATCCAACCCTTACGGGGAAAAGCGCAGCTCTGCATTCATGCCTGCTTGTTACTTGACTCGCTTTCCCATTTGATCCCAGTCCACTCAGTCTTACCTAAATATTCATCCTTGCAGTCTTATTGGTGGACCACAGTGTTGTCCATTTCCCCTACCTTGGACCCGCCTCACCTCATGGTTTTTCCTTATAAAAGTCCCTGACAAAGACAGAGTCGGGGGTAACCCACTCGGGCCCCCCTTCTGTCCCCCTCTTGGACAGAAACTTTCTTTCTCTCAATACATATTCTGCTCTTAACCTCCGTTGTTCCTAAAATTCATTCTTCGGTTTTAGAGAACACGAACTCGCCTGATATCATTCAGGTTGGGATATTTATTTTCCTGTATCACTAGGTTATGCAAACTAAATGTAAAACAAAATGTGTCATGCTGCTCAGTAAACATGCCTGCCGTTGACTTGCAGGGAGTCAAGAGAGTTGCTATATTTCACTTGACAGTAAATAAATTGACCATTAATTCAGAAGAAAGACATTATCTGCATTTTTCTAAGGCTCTTCGCTATATAAACATTCTTGGAATTGTAGTATAAAACAAAGTGAATTTGCACAAAAGACAAGCAGGAAAATGAGACCCATGGAGAATGATCTCCCAACACAAAGCTGCGAACTCGTCTTTATAATTACTTACCATATAAAATTGAGTTTATCATTTATTTTGAGCAATGCAGAGATGCTAAAAACATTGGAAAGGAAACTTGTTTTCATTTCTATGTTTATATTGATTCATTTGCATTAACATGCCGTCGGCACGCAACGTTGAGGAACGGGGTGCCCGTACTGACCACAGCTTTGTTTCCTGCACTCCCTCCCTTCCCTTCCTCTCCCTCCCTCCTCCCTCTCTCTAGATGCCCTTCTCATCTGCCAAAAACAGCTCCCTCTTTACTACAGCCTACTTTTTCTTTTATTTTTTAAAATCATTTATACTTGGAGTTTTTCATACAAGAGCTATTACATAATAATTAAGGTTGTGCATCCGATTTATTTCTCTTAATATTTTGGTCTCAAGGCACATCCATCTTCCTACTTATTTTTATCCTTCTTTATGGCATACTTGTACTCTGTTATATATAACTACATCTTCTAAATCCACTCATCTTTTCATGGCTATAAAACCCACTTCCAAAATTTAGGTATTATGAGTTATGTTGCTATAAATATGGATATGAATGTATTGCTGTGGTATGAACTTTTTAAAGATCTCCGTACTGATTTCCATCATGGTTGTACCAGTTTGCCCTCCCAACAGCTATGCAGAAGAGTGCTTCTTTCTTAAAGTCTCACCGCATTGGTTATTGTTTGGTTTACGGTACATTGCCATTCTCTCTGAAGTAAGATGGAATTTCAACAGTGTTATAATTTGTGTTTCTCTAAAGGCCAAACATGTCGAACATTTCTTCATGTATTTAGTTGCTCTTTGTATGCTGTCTTCTCCTGAATAGTGCCTGTTCATTTCAGTTGTCCATTTTTGTAATTGGGTTTTATATTTTGATTTTTTTTTATTTTAAAGAGGAAAAAATAACAAAATAGCAACAACAAAGACAAAGTAAAACAACACAAAAACAGTGAAAGCAATACAGGATTTCAAAACAAGATCATAGGACTTAATCATGGTTGTTATATTATATATTGTTATCTTCAATGAAGGTGCTCAGATAACCAGATGTAAGAATGCAAGTCTGATCAAATAGAGTATAAAAAGTAATTTAGAAAACATTAGAAACAATACAGAGCTTCACTAAACAAGATGGTAGGAATTTACAAATGATTGCTATATTGCACATTGTTATCTTCAAATTATTCAGATTGCCAGATATAAGCATGCAAAATTGGTCCAAAAATGTAAGCATTAACTAACTATTCCTTTCAGTAAACCAAAAGGTATCAGTAGTACAATCATCCCAGCTATCCCTCTATGTACATATATATTTTCCCTTCCTTCTTTCTTTTCTCCTTTCTCTCACCCAATTTTTCCTTCTCCTTGAGCAATTTCTTTCCCTTTCACAATAACTATTGTACTTTTTGGGTTTTATTTACACTTTCATGTTCTTACACTAGGGAGACAGTACAATGTTTATACATGTGGGTCTGATTTATTTCACTTATGAGTATAAGGTCTAGTTGCATCCATTTACCTATAAAACCCTCAGGTTAATCTTTTCTTATAGCTGAGTAATATTCCATTATAGAAAAATATCACATATTTTTTGCCATTTCTCCTTTAATGGGCATTTGGGTTGTTTCCAAGATTTAGCTATAACAGATTGTGCTGCTATAAACACGGATGCACATATATTGCTGTGGTATGATGTTTTCAGTTCTTCTGGAAAAATACCCAGAAGAGAACGAGCTGATTTAAATGGGACTCTAATAATAGTTGTGTGCAGATTCTCCACACTGCTTCCACAGTGATTTCACCAGTCCACACTCCCAATAGCAGTGAAGAAGGGTGACTTTGCCCCGCAGCCCCTCCAGCATTTGTTATATGCTGATTTCTTGATGATAGTCGTTCTTTCTGGGATGAAATGGAATCTCAGCATTGTTTCAATTTGCATTTATGAAATGACCAACAATGTTGAATATTTTATCACATATTTATTTGCCATTTGTATTCCTTCATCTGAGAAGTGTGTATTCATCTCAAGTGCCCATTTTTGGATTGGGTCTTTGAATTTCATGGGTCTCATTTTTAAAAAACTCTTTATATGTTCTAGATAGAAGTTCTTTGTCCAAAGAACAGTTGACTAAATTTTTTCCTGATTCATAAGCTTTCTTTTTACTATGTTGGAGATTTCTTTGGTTGTGCAAAAACTTTTCAATAATATGACATCCCAGGTGTTGATTCTTTTTTTTTTTTT
>PVLD010012169.1:0-61695 GCA_004027595.1 Dinomys branickii | reverse complement strand
TGTCAGACTCCTTTGGTCCCTTGTTAATGTTGAACATTTTATTAATTTGCAGACCTTTCTAATGTTAGCATATATGTATATGCCAGGAACAATATAATGTTTGCCATGTATATAAACTAGAAAAGCAATAGTAATAAACTAAAAGTATCACTCTGCAAATTACTTCACGTCAACATTTCCTGAAAATATATGTAGTTCTTTTTCACTCATTTTCGCTGACTGTACAACAATAAAACGCTCATTTCATTGATGCAGGCTGGTAAGTTCCAAGTTATTCGCTATTGTAAACTCCTTGGTGTGCCGCTCCCTTGTTTCGCACACTGTGGAAGTTTTCTTATGGTTCTATACATACAAGTGAAAATGTAGATGCATAGCCCACGCACATATTACCTTCCTAATTAAAAATTACCTTCCTACCTTTTGTGTAATAATGTTTTGATTTTTAATTTGTGCCAATTGCTAATTTGTCCATTCATTTTTCAGCCTGTTTTTACTTTAAAATGGCCAGAAAGATGTGAATATGGCTTTTTGGAGGGAGCTTTTGGAGAATAACCAGGAGAGCATAGCGGTTGAGAGTAGGGGTCTATATAGGAGTCAGACTATGTGGATTTGAGTTTAGCTTGTGACATCTAAGCAGCTCAGGGACCTTGAAAAGTCACTACCCCAGAATTCACTTTATCTTATTTCTACAGTGAGTACAGAAAGAATACAAGATTGAAGTTTTGAAATTTTTAAATGAAATTAAATATATGGAACATTTATAACAATTCCTGGTGCGTAGCAAACACCCCTGAAAATACATAGAGAGATCTAAAGATGTAATAACAATAATTAGCCTTCCTTTTTCATACTTCCTTCATGATGGACATGAATACATGTATGATTTGATTAGTTTTTCATTTTTAAATTGGTTGTTAAGCCATGCTACACTGTCACAGGGTGAAACATTATTTGATTAGTTTTTCATTTTTAAATTGGTTGTTAAACCACGCTACCCTGTCATAGGGTGAAACATTATTTTCTAGATATTGTGAATAGATATCTGTCACATGCAGTCAACATTCAAATCAGTAGATTTTGAGGAATGTTGATTACATCTTCCTTAATATGGGAGAACTTTGCCCAACAATTAACGGTATTACATGAGCAAGTAGGAGCCTAATCGAAGAAGAAGGCATTTTGTCCCTGAATTTGACTGGAAACTCTTTCCCTGTGTCCTGCCTAGAGGCTCATTCTGCAGCTTTTGGACTTGCCACTGGCCAACATTAAGTGAAGAAATTCACTTAATGTGAATTTCTTGTATAATAAATGTATAATAAATATAAATAAATGTACCTCTATGTCTATCTATTATCTTTCTATCAAATTTTACCTACAACCACACCTGTCTGACACTAATTCTCTGGGAAAATCTAACGAATACTTGTATTTCATTGACTTCCAACTTTGCATAATAGGATTCAGTCTATATTTCTTACTGTCTCTGTGTTTTTTCTTTCTTCTGATACAGTTACACCACAGTTTAATTTAAATCAATATTTTTATGAATGTATTTTTAAGACTAGATTGTTATTGTTCGCACTTGTACCGCATAATGAATAATAAATATGTTGTTATTCTCATATGTTGTTGGTTCTCCTAGTGTTAATTAGTGTTTTTCAGTTTTTTAATTTGTTTTTCCACTTTGGGAGAGGTTGTTTGTTGGTTTCTTTGATTTGCTTTTCTAAATTTTCCATCAATATTTGAGACATTTCTCAATACGGGCCTATATCATTGCTTCTGAAAATTGGATGCTTTTGCTACAGATTCTCTCATGATTGTCTGGATGACAGAGAAATTATTTTTCTTCTTTGCCTGACTCTTTGCCTTAACATTCCAGGTCTGGGGTGGACACATATGTTTGGTCCAAATTATGTTTGTTTTTTGGGTAGAAGGAGGGCTTGTAAAACCAATGTCTAAATTTCCTAGCTTTATTTATTGAATGAGACAGATTCAATTTCACATGGATAGATATTTTCCTAATAAAGGGAATGTGCTCAATTTCTGAGTAGTTTCAACAAATTGTCAATGGACAATTCATACTGAATCTGCTTCGTATTAGAAAACTATTTGGTTTTGAAAATAAAATGCATTAATTCATAAAAATATATATTTAACAGGAGCATGACAAATGAAAATCATTTGAAATATTATATTCTATCCAAACTTTAATATTTCTATGTTGGTGATTGCTCCAGACAATCGTACATAATGAAAAAAGGTTATTTTTGTCTGCTTTTAATTTTTACTTCTTAATACTTTCCAAGCCTCATAAAAATATTATACCTCATAAAAGTAGACCAAAATGCACCTCAGAATACCTTTTAGTAAAGGATTTTCAATATTTTATCTTCAATGTGAGATAGACACATGGGCAAAAACAGTAAGAAGGAGAACGTAGGAATTGAAAGATTTGTAAACTTCTCAAATTGCCTACATTTGAAGGCATCGAATAAAGTTATATTAGAACCCAAAATGTGGACTGATCTATAAGGTCCCTATAGGTTATTTGTCAAGTATCAGTTAATCGTAGACTTCTCAGAGAACCCCATGTAAAAATGAGAATTGAAATAGTTAAAAGGTCAGAATGAAGACTCAAGAAACTGAACATACTTTGTTCTTTGAGAAACTATGCAGTTCTTTCTTAATATACACTTCACAAATTTCAATTGTTTCAGATTTACTCATTTTAATAGGTTAACAAGTTCCAGTACTCCATTATGCAAGTCAAAAATTGCGTGACAATCAATAGAGAACTCTGGAGGCATGTTCGCCCTACTTCCATTATTAAAAATATATCAGTTTTAAAAATTTGAGCTGCTAAAATTTAACACATAATTTAGAGAGTTGTTTTAGTTTGTTATGTATTAGTTTTTACAAGATGGGTGTTCAGTTAGAATTTTTCATTTACATTTTGAGTATAGGACTGACATAGTGGAAGACTACATGGAATCATACTAAAATTAGCAAGGTGGCCATTACACACATACGATTTTTTTCCTTGAAAAATATTAAAGCTTTTAAAACTAAGACATATTCCTCTTGCTACTATACTTCAAATATAATTGTCTTGGAAAGCGCATTTTCCTAGTCACTAACAAAGACTGCCAAATTAGATTATTGATGTGCAGAGTACAGCCACTCATTCATCTAACAAGTATTTTAAACAGCAATTACATGCTGTGCTAAATGCATGCATAGTGTACTCTGGTTAATCTGCTCTAGTCTAATATTACACAAAAAACAACACAAATTTGGCTACCTTAGGAGTCTGAAAGACTGCTGCTTTTGTAAAAAGCAAATGCCTTAGTTATGTGTACGCAAAGTGAAATAAGGAGGTACATAACAGTTCATCGTAGATCTGGTGTGCATTTGTGTTACAGTTTCAAAGTATCTCATACTCAGGTGATATTTCATATACCTAGGGTAAAAGTTCAGTAAAAACTTATGTTATGTGCCACTATGTTGAGTTCAAGGGTGCAGTGGGCCGTGCATTACAGATGAAGGGCAAATGTTTATAAGCAATTGCTTTGTAAGGGAAACATCTTTGAGAAATAGACACTGCATTACATCACAACGTCACATAAGTGCTGCAGTTTCTACTGAAAGCATCTGTTCCTTGTCCTGGGGTCGACCCGGGTATACACTCACAAATGCAAGTTTCATTGCTTCCTTTCAAAGCAAAATTTTGCTCATTATGCCTCAAACTATGATTCAGACCTACAGATTTACAGCATCTTCCTCTTCATGTGATCGTTCATTTTCTTTATTTCATCTCCTTTATTTTTGAAAAATACACTGGAGTGTACGTGTGTACACTACATATCCGTTCAGCTTACCTGTGAGACGGGGGGGTTGTTCAGCATCCTGACCCCAGTGGTGATGACGACGATGGCAGCGATGATCGAGACAAGGACTAAAGATGGTTTTGATTATAGTTATTATTTTGGAAGCAGTTCCAAATGCTTACTTGTGTGTCTAGTGTTCACTGGAGGGTAGCTAAAGTCATCTCTCAGGATTATCAGACAGTTACAGAAAATCATTACACCACAAATGAGATACTTTATGTTTTTTAATCTATTTACTTGTTTGTCTTTTTGAGACAGGGTGTTGCTATGCAGTTCAGGCTGGCCTTCAGCTCACTCTGTAGCCCAGGCTGGTCTCGAATTTGCAGTGATCCTCCTGCCTCAGACTTCCAAGTGCTGAGATTACAGGAGTGCCACCCCCCCCAGGAGATAATTTATAAACCCATATTATATTCATTCTTTCCCATTATGCATGTCGTCATGGTCATTACTTTAATTAAGCTTTTGTTCATTCATTGAATGAATACTTGCCAGGCACAGTTAAGGTGTTAGTGGACCCTAGATAAATATATGCCTAACCATCCACTTTCCTTATCATTAATTTAATGGAACACATAGATATTAGCTGCAAAAATGAAATGGGAAATTGTAACTGTTATAGGTACTATTAATAAAAGTTATGTGAGGCTACAAATCTTATACAAATAGACTTTGATATGATTAAGAATTATAGGAATGACTTGCAGGAGAGAAAAGTAATACAAAATTTTAGGTACAGTTGATTAGAGTATATTCAAAGCAAATGCGAAGGGTTGAAATCTATTTCATCTGCATTAGAGAAAATTGGGGAGAGTGGGTCCAGGTAAGGCTTTTAAGGTGCATAGGGTCATGTAGGGCAGAGTCATGTCCTACTTATGTTAGATGAAATCAGAAGTAAAAGTATTTTAAGTTTGAAAACTCCCTGATGGCATCTGCATCCGAAAAGATTTCTTCAATGTGTTTGCTCTCTGAAGAACTGGTTTAGAAAGGGTTGCACTTCCTCTACAAGAAGTTATAAGATGTAATGCAAATCTATAAACCTGGGCATATTTTAAGCAACTATGTTGTCTAATAAAAAAAAACAAAATTCAAGTCAGAATAGTAAAATGGAATCTATAATAAGTGAGAGAAATGACTCAAAATAAACTAAGCTAAGATTGTTACATAACAACATGTCATGTCCAGAGTATGCTGCCGTATACCCATTAGATAGTTCCCTAGAGTATATAATCTGTGCTTTTCGAACATCGGTGACACATTTTATTTTTGACAATTCCCCTACCATGTGTCTGCTAATTACTTTCTTGTTTCTCCAATATCAAACAAAAGTAGCATCTTGCTATTCTGAACATCAAAATTTATAAAGCCCTAAAGTTCTTGCATATTTTCATGACATAATGGCTTGTTCATAAACACCTTATTTTGTCTAACAAAGCAGAGGTTTTCTGAATGTTGTAGTAATGATTTATTTACTTTCTGGATGATTCTAACTCTAAGTCTTCTATTTAACAAGTGGTTAAACAGTGATAAAATTTGGAAAAGAATTAAGATCCTTTTTAAATGCAGTGCTTTATGTTGCCATACATTTCTTTCTATGTAAAATATTCTGTCATCAAGTACAAGAAAGAAGTCACCAATTTCACCCAGTACTAAGGCTTACATTCCTGAACACGCGATCATACAGAGGAGGGAGAAAGTACATTAAGGAAATATATTTCTCCTCTGTAGAAGATATAAAATTTTTAGATCAAATAAAATCCTTTATGGTCATATATATTTTGACCATATTATATTTGTAGACTTATAATACAGCTGCAAAATCCAATCATCCTTAAAACCAAAGTAATGCTTCCAAAACAGCGATTACAATAATACTGTGCTCCTGTGCAAACTCCTCAATTAATTTTCATGCTACTTAGAATAAAGTACAAATTTTTTTCTAAGTAGTGTGTGACACTGTCTGAGGAAGCTATGTGGCATTTCGCGTCCACTTCCCCACAAATATCCCTTAAATCATGGCGTCTGGGCTACCTAAACTTTTCTCAGTGTTTCACTTACTACAAATTCAGCTCTCCCTGGGGACCCTGGCACCAACTTATACCACCTCTAAAGTTCAATTCCTACAAAACATCACAGGTCTGACTTACCATTTATGCTGAAATCTCAGCTGTTTGCTGAAGTCTTGCTGACCAAGTCCTTATTTCCGGTCACCCTCGATCACATTATATAGTTACATGTTCCTCTGAGAATTCTCATTATTTAAAATGATTGTATTTTTGTACACTCTTGTCATCTGTCTTCTTCTATGACTTTCACGAAAACAGAAAATGTGTGTCAAGTTTCTTTTACTTCCAAAATCCAGACTATCAACTTTCCCCTAACAAGTACTCAATAAATATTTGTTAGATAAGGAAATGATTGAATGAGTAGCTAAATAAATCACAGCATCCTAAAGCTTTCTCTGTATAACATCAAAGCAGCTTTAGGCACTGAGGATTACAGATCTTTCTTTTATTGATGAAATTCATAATGCCTATATTGCTTTTCAGTTTTTCATTAGCTGTGTTCAGTGAGAGATATACAGAACTTCATGGCATTACCTGTTAAAGAAAAACTTAAATAGCTTGGAATAATAACCATTTTTCTCTGAAGGATGTTACATTTCTATCAAAATATATACCTCAGATAAATCTAGCTATTTTTCAAGACATGGCTTTACAGAAATACAAAGGGTAGCCTTTTAGAAAAAGAGTCTTAGTTTAGATATTAGTAAGTTTAAAGGGAGAAAGACACAATGAAACTTTAAGGGAATCATGTAAGCGCTCTGCTTAATGAATTAACTAAACATACAGGCTGTATTGATATAATAGGTTTTTTTTTAAATTTTAAAAATAAAGGAAGAAAACCTATTAACAAAGAGACATCCATTTACAAAATAGCATAAAAACAGTATAAACAATACAGAGTTACAGACAAAGTGGTAGGAAACTAACAGTGGTTGTTGTATTGCATATTGATATCTTCAAAGTGGTTTCTCAGGAAAACAAATAGAGACGTGCAATAGTGATCAAACAAGCAATTATAACTGTTCCTTTCAGTAAAGCAATAGAAGATAGCAGTACAACCATTAGCTGTCCTGTATATACCTACATACATGATTTTCCCTGCTTTCCCTCCTCCTTTCCCACACCCCAGGTGCCCCTTACTTTTGAGCATTTTCCTTTCATTTCACAAGGTTTGTCATAACTCCTACTTTTTATTTACTCTTTCAGGTTCTTACACTAGTGTAACACACATGCTTACACATGCAGGTCTGACTTATTTCACTGATGAGTATGGTCTGTAGTTGTGACCATTTACCTATAAAATCCTTGATTTTATCTTTGTTTATAGCTGAGTAATACTCCATTACATAAAAGTACCACAATATTTTTATTCAATCCTGAGTGGGTAGACATTTGGGTTGCTTCCACAATTTAACAATTACAAATTGCACTGCTATAAACATGGGTGCACATATATCACTGTGATGTGATGCTTTCAGATCTTCTGGGAAAATAGCCAGGAGGGGAATAGCTCAGTGGAATAGGACCTCTAGACCTAGTTTGCTGTTGATATAATAGTTTGAAATAAAATAATGAGATAACATTCTCTCAGGTATCAATTTAATTATTATCTATTAGTTCTCTCTAGATCTCTCAAACTTCAAGCAGCTGACGATAAGGCACACAAGAGGCACCGATCAAATAAATGGTTTATATTGTTCTGAGTGCTTGTTCCTTAGGAGATAAATGGTTGTGCATGGCCATGTCCAGTGACCATTTAAAGCACTTCACATATAGTAACAAGTCTAATTTTCTTGATAAACTCTCAGAATAAATGCTTTTTTCCTGATAACAAATGAAACTACTGGATACTATGTTCTTCTTTTTATCATGAGGTATAGTAAGTGTTTTTCCATCTGGCCGATTGTAGCTTTTCTGGGGAATATTCCAAATGCTACCTGTTTTTATTCTGATGCCTCTTGTACACATAAGATCTTCCTTTTTTCTCCTTCTCTCCTCTCTCCTCTTTTAAAAGGATTTTAATCTTATGGATTTACTTTGGGCAAGAAGCTGGATGGAGGAGAGTGTTCTGTAGAAACACACAGTTAGGTGACCCACGTCTGCAGCAAGCCTCCCTGCAGCTCCCTATCTCCTCTCTGACTCGTGGATGGGGTGATCCCTCCCATACCACAATACACAGTGTCACCTTCCAAAATGTCATTGTATTTATATCCAGGTAACCAGGCATAATTTCTGCTACTCACAATCAAGGAATTTTAATGATATTTGGGAAATAATTCCTATCCTGTTGACCTTCAGAACTGATGACTTATTCTTATGAGGTAATAGCTATGATAGCATTAAATAGAAAATGACACACACAGTCTTTAGCATATCGGTCTGACAAATTGTGGCACCCACTGTGATAAACATGTGGAGCCCCACATTCAAAATCAATACTAATCTTGTATTTTGACAAAAGTGCTAATCAACTGTGGGTCCATTTATGCACAGAAACACAGAATAATAATGAAATTTGTGTCTGTCTCCTTTCTCAGATATCAAAATGTTTAACTTTTTCTCCTTTTACTTCATTGCCAGTGATGAGAAGAGGAATTGACTGAAAACATTAAAAAATGACAAAACATTTGACAAATGAAGTATAGTTGCTCCTGTGTTCATGATGGTTTTAAATCATCCTCTACCTATTAAGTGGTCAGAGTGGAAGCAGGACATTAAAATAGAGTGGTCTTTAAAGTTTTTGCCAAAATATTTTTAATTAATTTAAGAGTCAGGGTAAACACTTTTTGAAAGATGTGTAAGAAATAAAAAGACATACCTTTCTCAACAAAGATTGTATTTTGACTATGTTACCAAAAATAGCACAGTAACATTAGTAGAATGTTACTTACGATGTTTCTGTAATCTAAGATTCTCTTTTTTCTTTTTTTGAGGCAGAGTCTTACTATGTAGTTCAGCCTGGCCTTGAATTAACTGTGTGGCCCATACTCAGCTCAACCTCACAATGATCCTCCTACTTCAGCCTCCCCACTGCTGGGATTATAGGTTTGTGCCACCATGCTTAGCATCTGAAATATTTTAATAATCCATTTACTTAAGTAGGCTCTTTGAATTCCATGCACATGGAATATTTTCTGTTGCTATATGTAAGTCCCCATTCCTTTGACATTTTTTCTTATTCTTACTGCATTCTTAAAATGCAATTTTCAATGTTTCAATTTTTTCAAGCATAGGTCCTGATAGAAGTATTATTTTGTTTTATTTTTCAAATGCTGCATTAACACCATTAGATACTACCATGAGAGAGAGTGAACCAGCATTAATCATAGAATCATTCCACTGGAAGGAAACTCCAAAGGTCACCTAGTTAATTCTCTGGACTCCAAGTAGACTGCCTTGAAGTTAACCTAGAGAAATAGGCATCTGTCCAAGGACTTAAAGGCCAAATGGCATCAAGAAAGAACGAACACCCATAACTAAGTGAAGTATCAGGTGATCATTCAGATAATTCAAATACAATATCTCCAGATGTGTTCCATCACCTGAATATGAGTATGTCCACTTTGACTGAACAGTATTTTAGTAGAGGAAAATTACCTGGAGTCAAGAAATTTATATTAGGAGATACTTTTTCAGAATGGAGATTTTTTTTTTAGGAAAATGCCTTGTAGCAATTATTTACTGCTGTGTAACAAACCACCACAAAGCTTAAGGAAAATTTAATTCAAAAGAACTTAATACTACTTAAAACAATAATAACCTGTTCATTTGATGACATAACTCAGGCAGGGTGCAGAGGGAATTGCCCATCTTCACTTCAGCCATGCTCGCTGAGGCATGTGGATTTAGGTGGGAGGAGAGAAGAGAGCGTTGCTCATGTGTCTGATCCAGAAGATGGGATTGATGGTATTCATGGGGGCACCTTGAGCTTCTAGAGTTTGTGGCCTCTGTAGAAGTAAAGACTTAAAAATTTTGCACAGAAGCTCATTGGCAAAGGAGAAGAATGGAAATGGGAAAAGGAAGGAATCAGAAATTGGGAAAGGAAGTTGACCTGGAATGGTTTTCATTAAGTTGATGTCTAAGAGACGGTGAGATATTGCACATGCTGCGATGAGGAACTTATATAATCCTTAATGCTAATAATATTAAAAGCTTTATGGAGATGCATTGTTAAGAGGGAGGTCTCTTTCCACTGCCTTAGATTCATCTACATATGCATAAGGCATTTAAGTTTGAAACCTTCTGTGAGCTTCCCACTCTGTTCTGGAGCCTTAGTACATAACACTTGTTCCAGCCAATAGTGATAGATGTCGTGTAGGTGGGAGGGAATCATCTAATTACCGATGTAGGTGAGATGAAGTCAACATCTATATTTTGTGTAGATACAGGTAGCACATGTAGATGAGTTGGAGTTTTATACTAATACCACGTGGGGTCACTGTGTATGTTTTATTCTTTTTAGCAGGGCATGTTTTATTTCATTTTTTTCACAGACACTGTAGAGAATAGACGCCCCATTTCTGGATGAATATCTTCAGGAGAACTGACGTCTTCTTCTTTGGCTGTCAAAGCTCAAGGAATGACTTTCAAAGGCCTTATAAGCACAAGTATTGAGGAACCTGGACCTGACACACTGACGGTGACAAAAGACCCTGGATACACGGTGTCAGCAGTCATCGCAGTAACTGGTTCCAACAGGGTGATCTTTACCAGAAAAGAACTGGGTGTTAAGAGGAGCTGCTTTTATCTTTATGAGATTCAAAGGCATTTTAGAAATTATTTTCAAAGCTCTATGTGTGGACGATACTGAGAAAGAATGCATGAAAATGTGTTTTCAAGAATGACAGCGGAGATCGCCTCTGCTCACCAAAAGCCTCACAGGGACCAGTGAAGAGAGCTGTGTGCTTTAGTCATTTTCCCACTTGCTTCTCTCGGGTTGCTTGGGGGTGCTCACAGTGGGAAAGCAAAGGGAACAGGGGCTAGGGAAGGACAAGGGGAGTGGCAGGTGCCAAGTCCAGGCTTTGGGGAGTCCAATTCATGCGCACAGATCAGAAGAGGCTGAGGTAGTGAATTGTAGGTGACTGAACCGCAAACCTAAAATAATGTTCCTGTAGGGTGGTGGTGAACCAAAGAAGGAAGCTTTCCTTACATTGTCCAAGAGAAGAATAACATTGCAGAAGTGACGTTGAAGTTTACATCAGCAATATTTAAATCTAATAGCAGACAATCAATACAGGGATGTGAAGCGGTGAAAAGATCCTTTAAAACAGCTAAATAGTAAATATGCAACATTTATGTAAAGAGGAAGAGAAATTTGTGACTGATGTAAACTAGAATCATGTGTGGGCTGTTCCATTTTGTTCAGACACAACATCGAAGTTATCATCAGCACAAACCGAGAGGCCTTTCAATTTGAGATAATCATTATTATTTTTGCCATTATCTGAACAGGTGTCCAAAGAAATTATTGTGATTCAATGTCAAGAATAAGAAAACACATAAAGTTAGGAATTATATTTTTCGGATGGAACAGTCCCCTGTGTACACAGCAGAACCTCGGTTTACCAGTGCAGCTATTCACCAACAATTTGGTTCTCAAATAGAAGAATTTAGCAAAAGTTTGCTTCCTTTTCTGAATTCTGGATGA
This sequence comes from Dinomys branickii, assembly GCA_004027595.1. Taxonomy (NCBI): domain Eukaryota; kingdom Metazoa; phylum Chordata; class Mammalia; order Rodentia; family Dinomyidae; genus Dinomys; species Dinomys branickii. The sequence goes on along the minus strand of PVLD010012169.1, from coordinate 50,098 downwards.
AGTGAGGAACAAGAAAGCAGCCATCTTCTCTGGGACTGTAGAACAAATTAAGTTAAGGGACTGAACCACCTTTGTATTTAAAATTTGAAACATAAAATATATATGTTGTCGGAATAGGTTCTATTTCAAGTATGTACATGCCAATACGACTAATTCATTAATTGTGACTTTTTATAGTAGGATGTAGGTATATCTTACACTTTCTTTCATCTTTTTGTCTCCTGAAGTTGTTGATCATCTATCACATCCATGGATTGTTTTCCTCTTTGTAAGATTTGCTCTGAAATTTTCCTGTCCGTGTTATAAATTTCTACCTTTACAAGTCACTTGCCTGTACAAAGCCAGTGCTCTTTAAACTGTCACACATACATTTTAGTCTGCTGTCTTTATGATAAATATAAGCTTTACTAAAACCCTCTACACATGTTGTAGTTTGGGATTTTGCAAGGGGAACAATACAGTACAGGGCACATATTTCATAAGGTTATTTATAATCGTTACCCAAAAAGTCATATAGAAGAGAGTACAGGAAATCTGTGCATACACTAAAGACCAAAGAGTCCAGCTGAGGGGACTCTATCCCACAGTAAAGTCTGCATGACTCCAGATGAAGACCTAGAGCCCATAAAAATGCCTCCCATGAGTCCAGCTGAAGGCTTAGAGCCCATGACAATATTTCATGCTGGCCTGTTGCATGAATCTCCCTTGGGAAGGCCCAAAGGTCAGTGATGGAAGCTAGAAAGTTTGTGCCAGAGGGGTAAGGATCTGTGCCAGCAGGCTGAGGGATCTGAATAGGAGACAGAAAGCAATGCTCAAAGCAAACACCAGGGCTTCCCCCCAAATTACTGCAACTATCCTCAGCAACGGTGAGGTCCTGAGCTCCTCTGATGATAAGGAAACCTGAGTTCCCCTCAGGAAAGCCAATGTGACAAGCTTCTCCGGGAGACTGAGCAGTGAACCATCTTCCCCTCCAAAGCCAGGAAGCGATGCTCAAAGTTAGGACCAGAGTTCCCTCAAAGTGAATTGTAGCCATTCTCAGTGACAGCAAGGACTTGAGTTCTTTGGGTGATGAGAATAGCCGAGTTCATCAGAAAAGCCAGCATGACAAACTCTTTCAAAAGAACCAACAGCCCCTTACAGCCTCTGACAGGACTCAGTAGCTTCTATCAGCTGCAAAATCCTTTCAGCAGCTTCTGACAGACTCCAGCCTCCTTTTCCTCTCCAGTTCTGCCTTTTCTGCTGCCAACAACAGTCCTTAGGTGAGCCTCCCACACCCACCACCAATGTGGTTCAGTTCTGCGGGGTGTTACAACTTGACCACCAGTTGTCAATATACCACAACACCCCACTGGATTTTCCAGTTTAGAAAAAAGAATTTAAAGTGCAAAGGAAAGGCCAAAGTTATACAATGATAACAATATTGCCATGTATACTGATGAGCACCATAACATGAATATTTTCAACATTCGTTACCTTTTTCCCTTTTAGGCACAAAGATATAGAAGCGTGGTGATATAAGGCAACTGGGTCAATATATTGAAGCTTCAGTAAATAGATTATTAAATTTGAAAACTTATATGCTATGTCATGAAAGGTGAACCATTTTGTCAAGCTTATGGGTTCATAAAAATTCAAGAATATAAGAGCACATACACATTAAAGAATAATATTTGACATTCATGAAAAACTGAATTATGGGAAATTGGAATCTCCAGCAACAGCAGAAAAATTTAGATCAATAAGAAGAAATAGTTTGTCCTTCAAAAGCATAATACTCAGCTAAAAATAACATGTAGTATCTCCATAAAAATGAAATCATATTTCTTCTTCCAGAAACATTAACTAGACATCATTTTCCCCGGTTGTCCTCTTACATGGCAAGTAGTTTTGGCTTAACCAAAACCATTTGACATTATACTTCTTGAAGGGGAGATAAAGAGGAGGAAAAGAAACCATCTGAAAGTTGGAGTGAAAGACCAGGTTGGAGTCTGAGGCCCTGCTGAGAGTGGTGATGGTCCTTGCCACCCCTCTTGCCTATGGCAAACTTAGAAGTTAGTAAGTTGGCAATGCACAAATGCAAATAGAAAAACAAAAAGAAGTGCCCTTAAAATATTGTTCTCTCTGGTCAAAAAGTGAGGAAATTGCTCTCCAGTGCCCAAAACTTTTACATCATACCTACCACACTCTAGCCAGTTGAAAAGTATTTAATCTCACTCCACCAGGCTGAGGTTGTGCTGCTTGGAAAGGTCACCTTGACAGATTGCAGCAAATAGCAGGAAGAATATAGTTCTAACTAATGTAGATCATACAAACAGTGGGCTTTGATACTATGCTATTTTAGGTGCTTTTCTGTTAATTACAGTTGTAATAAAGTTAATAGCGCTGAGGATGTGTGATTCTATGCACGACATAGTGAAAGAATTGTTAGGTCTGCCAAGGCACTGCCATGTACTAAGTTTGCTGCTCGTGGATAATACGCTCTTCATCCTGTGCTGGCTCTCACTTCAGACAGAGCATGCAAGGAGGGGCAGAAGAAGACAGTCTCTAGCATCCTCCATCTCCCACCCAGGCGGGAATCTGGGGAGGCCAGTGGGTCATTCATCTCATGCCCCTCCCCTCCAAAACAGCCAGCTGTAAAATAATGAGCCTTGAACACTAGAGATCAAAACCGCCCGCCCAGGCCAGCCTCTCCCTGCCTGACCTACCACCCTTATTTATTCTCTTGCTCCGTAGCTACTCTGTAAGGCAGGGGAGGCAAGCACGGGCTGATTGGGGCTGGAAGTTTTGATCTATAATTCTTTAAAGCTGATTGATTTATAACTCGGTCTTATTTTAGGGGAAAGACAGTCCCTTTTCCCCCATGCAGAGCTAAGGGAGTCGACTGGGCTTCAGCTCCAGGAAGCAGTAAAGACTAGTCCTTCCTTGTCTCTAACAGGTTTAGAGAAAGCCTAGTAGAGCATCAGAACTCTAGTTCCATGCAGGAGCACTGAGGCACCGCCAGTCGCAAAACTGTGCCCATGGAAACCACGTGTGTGAGTGAGACTCCTGTTCACCTCAGCAAGAAACAAGAGCCTCCTTCTCCTCCCTTAGTGCCATAGAAGGCTGAGTGGTCCACCTGGACGTCTGTTTGTACCTGTACCTCCTAGAATGGCACTCTCTCCTCCATTTTCCTGCATGGGCAGCACCAAAAATAGCCAGTGACATTTTAGACTTTACCGTTCCCTCAGCTTGACCAAAACTGTCAGAATCTTCTCCCTGCCTGTAGACTGTTGAGCTCCTTTCCTTTAGAGTACTTACTGGAGGAAAATTGCAACTGCAAATTCTTTGAAATATATTTTTCTTAAAGTTACTTGTTAGTTTTGTGATTCATAGGTATCTTTCTCAAGCTTCTGGAAACCTTCCCTTTGAAATGTATTCATCAAGGAATCCAATACTACTTTTTCTAACAAGCTAACTGGGCAGAAATTTATTCCATGCTGTAAAACTACCTCCTTTGTAAAAACTCCTTAATTTTATATTTGGCTAAATTCAGTTACCAAACACAATTAGCCTGCTATCTGCACAACCACAACCTTTAAAAACCCGATAGTCCTTCCTTGCATAGCAGTTCTCTTCAGATCAGAATTTCTCTCTTCAGACCACTGTGCACTCTCTTCTCAGGCAATAGTCTTCAGTGACCTAGAAGTGTAACTTGACCTTCAACTTTTGTTGTACCTTCTTCTATGTAGAGAGAAATGTGTACAGAAATTTCTGGTTTGAACATAAATCACTGTCAAGAACCAGGAAGACCTTAAAATAAATGAAAGAAACAGACAACACAAACATGAGGAGTGAGATGACACAAGTATTAGAATTTTGGATGAAAATTTTAAAAGACATTATGATGAAATTAACCAAAAATGAAAAAAAGTATATATGCCTACACAAGATAGCTAAAATAATTGTACTACTAATTTCTATTATTTACTGAAAGAGTTAATGTTTAATTGATAAATCTTACATGCCTATATTTGTTTACCTGAGTAAGGAAAATGAAGAGAACATACATCATATAGCAATCATTGTTAATTTTCTATCACCTTGTCTGAAATTCTGTATCATTTTTATGTTGTTTTGTTTATGCCTCCGTGTTTGTTAATATATTTTGGTTGCTTTATCTTTAAAATAAAAAATACAAAATTACTTAAAGTGGAAAAATATTATTTATAAGATGCATACTTAAAGAAAATTCAAAAAGTCTTAGAAAAGAAATATAAACATGGTTAAGCAAAAGGAAATTTAAGAATTTAAAACAAATTAATTGATAAAATTTTGGTGGATAGATTCATGAATAAAATAGATATATATCATTTCTAATGCATTTAAGAAATTTTATCATTAATATGGACTATACATTTTCCCAATAGTATATACATTTTTCTAAATAATTTATTCTTTCAAATAACTGCTGATTTTTATCAGATGTTTGAAAGAGCAATACTGTCATTGGTCTATGAAAAAAATTAAGAGAATTTGTTTTAATGAAAATGAACCATTCTAGAAATAATCTCTCCCAAGATGAATTTATTTAAATAAGCGATGATTCTTAATTTTAAAATATAAAATGATACTATGTATTTGACAAAATCTTACAAAATATTTTGTTTAGCGACGAAATGTATGTACACACAATGTGTGTACACACAAGAAGGTATGTACACACAAAAGAGTGTGCTGTAGGAGAATAAAGTGGTATGCAGTTTTAATTTTAAATGATACAAAGAGAAAAAGGGAAAATATCCTCTTTCATTTACAATGCTGAATTTCTTGTCGCATCAAAGACATCTCTTAATTTAACACCACATTTTCTTGATACGGTATATAAACCAGGACTCCCTTCAAGGCATAGTTCAGGTTCGCAGCCTCAGTGCTTTGGAACTTTTTCCTTAGAACCTAACAACTAATTCTTCTTGGAAACGCGTACAGTTTCCTGGAAACCACAAATAACGTGGGCAATTGTTTTGGCGGAGGTTTGCAAGTAGCCAATCCCAGGGCTTCATTCAGTTCTTCTTGGTGCTGATTGGCTACTGCCCTTTGACCCATCTAGGCAGATGCATCCACATTCCCGTATTGTAACAAACTGCTGTAGCATGTGTATCTCTCTCCAGTGTTATTGCGTGTTCTTTTTTTCTTGTTATTTTAAAGCCCTAAGATCCCTAAGATGCTACGAAAATGTGCTACACTTTCTAAAGCTTCATCAATATAGTACTTTATTAAATTAAATAACATAACTGTGGGCAACATAGTATATTTAGAGTTTAACTATAAAAATAGGAATTTGTAGGCATTTTTGGGCCATATCTGATATTTATAATTTTTCACAACAGACAGTGGATCTAGGAAGGTAACCCCCTCGAATTTCAGGGGTCCACTGTCATCTCTTCCTTTTTTAAACAAATATAAATCTGCAGGCTCAAAATGGTCATCTGGGGTAATAACCAGCAAGGATTTTATAATATTGCTTTTGCCTCCAAAGTGTTCATTTCTGTTTGTTTGTAATCTAATGTTGACACAATATTCTTTTAGAAAATTTACATTTATATAAAGTCAATAAGCAACTGAAAGTTTATAAGCAATGATCACATTTATAAAGTGAAAATATAACAAGAATCACGATAGAATTTTACTCATTTTGGGTTCTAATTATTATGTATCAGTTGAATAGCTCTTCTAATAGTTTATATTCATATCTTAGATACATAATTGAGGAAACAGGAGATGTGGTTTATCACTGTTTTGCAGATTATTATATATGAATTTTACATTTTCCCAAAATATCCTCTCAGCCAGTTGCCCTATTTTTAAGACAGTGCCTCCGTAAGTTAAGAAATAATACTTCTTTGCCATGGGGATTCTACTCCAGGCCATAAGGTTCGTCGCCTCTTACACTGAAAAAATACCTGTGGGAAACTTTTTCATTTCCTCTAGTAAAACTGTGCCACTCTCATTAGTAATTCCTGAGTTAAGATTAGAAAAGACATTAGAGAAATAAGGTCATTCTTAATTGCCTTAAAGAATACCTAAGGTGAGTTTATTTTGTTGATTCTCATAATGTAGATAATTCAGTAAAAAGCCAGGCCTGGAAACAACTTAAGGGGTTCTCAAGTTCTTTCTTCTGATCAGTCATCCATTTATAAAATTTGTAATTCAGAAAAATAAATGAAAACGCTATTATAAGAGAGACAAATAAATCTAAAATGTTACATTTAATAAAATGACTCAAGTACATTTCCAATATTGAAAAAGTCGATCTAGATATGTTAGGAATAAAAACAAAAGAACATATTTGCATAAGTTTTGCAGTAGAATTGATTTCAATGTTATATCTTCTCGAAGGGCAAAATCATAAATAGCCAAGATCAGAGAATCAAACTGGAAGAGGTTTATAAGTCAAACAGGGAGACCTGAAATTAATCAAAAGAAATGAAAGAGATTGCATTCCTTTTAACAGATAAACATATTTTGACAGAACTTAATGGACATAATGGGAACTACTAAACAAAAATGTTCAGTTGTTACTAACTGTACTAACTCTTCTAATGCAAAAATTAAAAGCCTGTATGTTTGACAGGCTCTGTTAAGATACTGGAGTCTTACATTTGTCCTACCAATTGTGAAATGTTATGGAAAGTTATATTTGGAACAGGCTGAATTTTACCATTGCAAATCTTATCTTTAGGACTAAGTTTTCCTCCTTTTTTCAGAAATTCATAAATATAAACATTATATAATATATATAAATATATATATATATAATTTTTCATCCAAATCTGTTTTGATGTACTGCATTACAAATAAATAAAATCTCTAATGATGTTAGTAAAAGGACATAAAGGAGTAAGGTAAGTTAGTTTAGTTATTAGATTTCAATACCCAGAGTAAAATTTTCCTAATTTTTAAATCTTTCTTCCACTGATTGTGGCCACGATACAAGTTTCATTACCAAGTTCTCAATATATAAGTACTGGTCAGCATTTACCCTAAATAATTCTGAATGAGTTTTGGGAATCTTCCAATTTAAGTGTCTTTAGGGGGTGTGATAAAGCAGTGAGAGCTGCTGCTCAGCGCCATCCCAAAGGAAGGCAGCCTTACAAAACAGTCACGGTGTGTCCACGTCTTGTTCACTGGCTCTGGTATCGCGTGATTTCTGGCTCTTCTCCAAAGTCAAATTGACCATGAAAGGTAAACACACTGAATCCATTCCGGACATGGAGGCAGCCAGGACAGCACAACTAAAAACACTCGCGAAAGATGAATTCCAAGACTTCTACAGATAGTAGCAAGAATGATAAGAAAACATGTGAGAGCGATGTTTTGAGAGGGATTAATACCGGTGTGCTTTTACCATGATTTTTTTTTTTAATTTTAGTATCATTGTGGCTTTTTATTCAATTTTGAATATGTAGAATGAAAAACAGCTGCATGACAACTTTAGATATGTTAATGAATTAGTATTTATAAAATCACCTATGGTTGAGAGTAATTACATTGAACAGAGTAGATCAACTTCACTTAGAATTACACTGTAAATAATTGCATCATTCCACAATGTGGTCAACTCTATTTATATAATGGATACAAAGCTCAGCAGTATGAAAATCAAAACAGCACTGCCAGACATACTCCATACATCTTAAACTCAAACTAGTAGAATGAGTATGAGTTCATAATTGTTCGCAGACTATCAGAACTATCTGAACAGTTGAAATATGTAATTTCAAAACCTAAATTATGGGGAAGACATGATCAATCCAATTATCAGAAGCACTTGCTGTTTAGCAACTCAATAATAGAATTATGACAGCTATGTAAATTTTTCTGAGTCATTACTCTTACAGTAATGTTTTGACAATGTAAGTTACTGTGGGTTTTCCTGAGGGATTCTGAGAAACTTTGATACATTTCCAGTGATGGAGCTTGAAGACTTTATCACATGAGATAGTATATCAGAATAAAGTAAAGTTAGAATTCAAATAAGGATTTAAGGTCCATAAGGAAAATATTTCTATTAATAGTAAAAATTTGGTAAAGTTAACAAACATTGCTCCAAGACAAAAGGAAAAGTTACATATCCCATGGAAATGATTAATGTCTATTTTGAATCACCAAGCCAGAATTCACAAATGTGGTCTTTCACCACAAACTTTCTGACTAACATCTTTCATTTGGAATTTCACTTTTTAGCACCGTTTTAACAAATGATACACAATTTTCAACTTAGCATAAATCATAAGATTCAGACCTCCTGGGAAAATCAAAGGTGTGATTTTCTACTGAAACTGCATGAAAAGTCTCTGATTTGATCTGTAATTGATTATAGGTGACTGGCTTATATTTCAGCACGACAGACCCTACGAGAAAAACTGCATAAAATCTTGCCTGAGGCAGGGAAATATGTCACAGAAGGTTTTGATTTTACATCTTAAGAGATTTCTAGGGAAATCTTGCTTAGAGGTAAAGAAAACGATTAGATTACTGTTAAACTATGCAGTATTTTTTCTAATCTTGAAAATTCTGAAGCTTTAGGAAGTAGGATAGAAAAATTCATTTATACGGAATTGACTTGGTTATATGCAAAAAGGATTGGTTAAAACAGATATAATGTTGTAGACCATAAGAATCATGAACAGACAAGTCATTGTATTTTCTAAATTGAAAGATTGTAAGAAAAATATTAAAGATAAATTACAATATGAAATAATTTTCAGGAACAACATAATGGTTTAATGCATCTTTTATCATTTGTTTTGTAATAATAAAACCTTATTTACTCTGTGATAATAAAATATTACCTTGACTCTATTTCACATTGACCAATAATAACTAGCAAAATGATTACTAAAAAAACTGAATTTTCACTTTATTTTAATAAGTGTTAAAATTAATATTGAGGCAGAGCAAAGATCACCTTGAAGAAAATTAAAGATTTATGTGGTAAATAAGTGAGATATCCTTACATTTGAAAATTGAGATATCTAAGGGTATTAAAACTGTGTTTATATTTGATTTTTAAATTTTAATTTATAGAAGTATTTCAGAGTCTCCTATTTATTTATAGCACAAAGAAAACAAAATTAATTTTTTATAACAACCAACATGGAACTTTGAAAGAAAAAGCTATAAAGATATTTGTCAGGTATTTTCTTTTACTCTATATAGAACAGCAAATAGAATTTTTTCTAATTAACAATTTTATTATGTAGATTTCTCATGTAGCCCAGGTCCCTTGGGATTTTAAATCATCCTTCTGCATCTATGTGTGCAACTTGTCCAGCTCAAAACCAGAGTTCATAAAATTTAATTTGCATAGTAGATTTTAAACCTGTTTATTCATAGATATTATTGTTTGAATTACAGTTATTTAATTGAATACAGAGAAACTAAACAGCTTAACTTGTATGTATTTACTGGGTGCCATGTGATGCTTCAAAGCAAGTATATGACATGCAGTATTCAAAAGGTCAAATATTGCATCTACATCTATATCCTCAAATACACATCATTTCTTCATGGGGGCAATATTGAAAATCCTTTCTTTTCACTTTTAGAAATACACAGCACATAATTGTTAGCTATTAATGCACTAAGATGCCAATGGTACAACAGGATAACTTACTCCTGACTAAACTAGAACCCTTGCCCAATCCCTTTCTCCATTCCTCCCGCCCACTGATAAACACCATTAGATTCATAACTTCTGCCTCAGATTCCATATGAGTTTAGCTGCATGGTCCTTCTCTGAGTCCATGTGGTTTGCTTCATTTAACAAAATGATCTCCAGTTTCCACCTGTATAGTAATGAATAACAGAATTTCATTCTTTTGCACATTTGGATAGTATCCCAGGATGTATGTACATCTGTAGTGGATGGACAACTGGTGGTCAATTTATAACCCCCAGCTGAACTGAGTGAGCGTGGTGCTGGGTGTGGGAGGCCCGCCTGCGGATTGTTGCCAGCCACATAAGAGGCAGAACCGGAGAAGGAAAAGTTTTGGTTGCTGGGAGCAGAGAAAGACTGTTGGAGCTGGTGTTAGCTGTTGGTTGTTTTGGAGGAGCTCGTCATGCTGGCTTTCCTGATGGACTTGGCTGTTTGCATCCTCCGAGGAGCTAGGGACCTTGTTGTCCCAGAGAATGGCTTTGGTTCACTTTGGGGGAGCTCTGGTCCTCACTTTGAGCATTGCTTCTTGGCTCCGCAGGAGAAGATGGTGTGCTGCTGGTCTCCGGGAGAAGCTTGCTGTGTTGGTTTCCCTGATGGGAACTTGGCCATCTTGATTGTTTTTTTTTTTTTTCCGGGACCGGGGATTGAACTCAGGGCCCTAGTGCTTAGCGGCAAGCACTTAGCCCACTGAGCTGTACCTCCAGCCCAATGGCCATCTTGATTGTTGGAGGAGCTTGGGAACTCGCTGTTGTTGAGCATAGCTGTGGTTCCATTTTGGGGAGCTCTGGTTCCTCTGAGCATATCTTCCTGGCTACAGTGAAGATCCCTCAGCCTGCTGGCACAGATCCTTCATGCTGCTGGCACACTTTGTAGATTCCACCACTGATCTTTGGGCCTTCCCAGCGGAGGTCTGTGACACAGGTCTGCGTGAGATACTGTGGGCTCTGGGCCTTCAGGTGGATTTATGAGAGGCATTGTTATGAGCTCTAGGTATTCAGCTGGACTCATTTAGGACATTGTCATGGGATCCAGGCCCTCAGCTGAACTCCTTTGTATTAGTGTGTGGACAGATTTCCTTCTCTCTTTTGTATATCGTATTTGGGTGACTATTATAAATAATCATAGAAAGTATGTGTCCAGTATTATATCATTTCACCTCGCAAAATATCCTCCAAACCAACACAATACCTCACTTTTTTCCACTTATTAAATGATTGCCATTTTTTCCATATTTTGCATATAGTGGATAGGACTCCAGTGAACATGGAAGTATATGTCTCTCTCTGTACTGTATTCTCCTTTAACTTCCTTTAAATGTACCCATGTGACCATTACTTATAGTAGGTCAACAGGAATGAATTAAAAAATTCCACACGATGAGTTCTGGATATTTCTATGGACAGCTGACACATAGGTCAGCACAGAGAAAGTAGACCCACTGCTTTTGTGGGTGGCTCCTACCAATAGGCTTGTGGCCTGCACGGGATCAGCTGCAAATATTAGCCACCATTTTCTTCACCTTTCCAGCACAGACTCACATGGGCAACTCTCCTGTGAGCCTCTAGGCCTTCAGCCTCTGGCTGGTGCTGTCTGCCTGATCCTTCTTGTTCTGTGGCCTCCGTCTTCTTGAGCTGAGCAAATTATTGGATTCTCCAGTTCTCCGCCCCACAGAGGGCTGTTGTCAATACTTCTCTCTCCAGTTCTAAAGGACTCCCTAGACTCTGATCCTGTAAGCAGGTCTAATAAATTCCATCGCAGAATTATGGACAGACAGTTTCTATTACTACCGATGCTGCAGAGAACTCTAAATCATTTCCAGCCACATGGTATCTAGTTTTAATTTTTGTGGAACCTCCACAGTGTTTTCCACAATGGCCAAAATAATTTATATTTCCACCACAGGGTTCAGGGGTTCCCTTTTCTCTACCTCCTTGCTATAGTTTATTATCTTTTGTTTTAGTGACAACTGGCACATTTGACTGTAGTTAGGAGATATCATGTAGTGATGTCATTTTGTGATTTTGATTTGCATCTCCCTGATGTGTAGATATGTGGAATATTTTCTTCATACACATGACACCTGTTTCTATCTCTTCTTTTAAGACATCCTTGTTTAGGTTTATTTTCCACTATTTATTAGGGTTCTTTTTCTCTACCCAGTTTTCAGAGCTCCTTGTACATTGTGGATATTGACCACCACTGTCAGGAATATAGCTTTTAACTGCTGGAGGTGATCGCTGTACACTTGTATTGTTTTGCTCTGCTTTGCTGTCCTGTTTTTGGTTTTCAGGGCAGAAGCATTTTTGTTTGAAGCAAACCTTTTTTGTCTGTTGTTGCTTTTCTTTCCTGTGCTTTGGGTTGAGAGAAATTACTTTCTCATTCCAATGTCTGCAAGTGTTTGCCCTATTCTCTTGTGCAGTTGCATTTTCACAGTTAATATTGAGCCCTTTATTACATTTCTATTAGTGCTGGTTTGTACCACGTGACTACGTTTCTTGTGTGGAGTTAGCACATGCACATAACATGTCTTTATTCTTCATTCATCCACTCTGCTTCCGCTTTCTCCTCCCCCTCCACCTCTGTCACTGAGCTACATCCTGAGCCCTTTCAAAGTTGTTTTACTATCTTTTATAACCAAGAACTGTTCAAGTCTCAGTCTCTGAGTTCTGGCATACATCAAGGAACATTAGGTTTTTGCTTCATTTTACACCTCCCCAAGCAGAACCAAGAATGAGCTTGAGGGGAGACTCCTATGATAATTTTGATGGCATAATATGTCTTGGTTTCCTCTCTACCGCCTACAGTTGGAGGTCTTGTGACAGATGTCAGTCTTCTGTCCGCACTTCAGTCTGCTTGCAGTCTGCGGCTATTCGCCTGGAGAAAGGGATTTTGGGTGTCTGTTCATGTCTAGGTTTCAGTGAGCCAGAGGTTTGGATTTAGTTCTTTTGTCCTTTCCCAGTGCTGAGATATATCTGCTTTAAACGCCTGCCTCACTATGTCTTCTTTCTATAACCCAAGAACTGGACATTATGATCTGTCACCTGATTCCTTAGCGCCTGTGTCTACAGATTGCTCTGCGAAGTAAACCCTTGTTCAACCTGGTGTATCTGAGGGACAGGGCCGCTGGAGGATCTTGTTCAGCTCTTTACTCCCCCCACATCTTCTCCGTATGTTTTGAACAACATTTATGGACAAAGCTATTTTGCTATTTTCATGATTAAAGGTATGTGTAGATAAAGTCTAAACAACTTCACCTACAGCCGTGTATGTATTCTCCAAGTTCTGTTTTTCAAGTCTTTTCACCAAAGGAGTTAAATCTACCTGTGTTCATTAATTCAGGCTGTATCAGCCACCTCCCACAAACTGGATGGTTACACACATTATTTCTCACAGTTCTGGCATCTGGGAAGCCCATGATTAAGGTGTAAATAAGTTTGGTGTCTGGTGAAGGAACTATTGCTGGTTCATATCCTCACTCTGTCCTCATAAGGCAGAAAAAGGACAATAGAACATGCTGAACTTTTTTTTTATACAGTCACTGATGCTGCATAGGAAGCCTTCGCTCCCATGACTAACTACATGGCAAGACCCTACTTCCTCTGCCACTCGCTTAAGGCTGTAGAATTGTAATATATGAATGTCAGGAGGGCATATACATTCCATCCACTGCACTATCTTTTCCTGGTAGACAATTGAAACTCTGCAAAAAATGGAAAAGGAAAACATATGAATAATAATAATTTTTGATGAAAATTAACTGTACATTTAACTGATATTATACTGTAATATTCAGAATAGCACACAAGAAAAGAATCCAAATTTTGTTGTTTCATTTTTTTCAATCTTATGTTGGCAAATGGACTTTGTATCTGGCAAGAATCTAATTATTTGCAGCTCTATGACACTATGTTTGGAGAATTCTAATAAAACCTTTACAAATAGATGGTAGTGTTTTTGTGTGTGTGTCACATTTTATTTTTGCGAGATTACAAAGAAGAAAAATGAGCAAGTAAATATAAGATAAAATAGTACATCTTGCTATAACATGTTATATAGAAAACAATGCAAAGTAAATTTAGCACATATATAAAACAAGAATAGTATCACTGGTATTTTGTCTAGTTCTTATTAGAGAATTACCAATTAAAATATTTCATTTCCTTTATGTTGAGTATAAAGTAAGCTGTATAAGATATATTCTTATTTACTTTTATTGTGTCTTACTAGTCAAATGGATTCATTAAAATTTTTTAAAAGGCTACTTTTATAATTTCTTCCAAAGCACAGAATCATTCTTTTTATATTGGTTTGTATTAATTCACATGCATTATTTTTTGGAAAGAGAACTATGATTCCATTCCTCTCCATAGAAATAAATGATTATACCATCTTTATCTCTCAAAGCGTTTCTTAATTATGCAATAACTTTCATTGTCACCTAGTTAAAGGCCTTGTTTTAAGCATGAATGCGTGTGTATCTTGCATACAGGACTGCATCAATATTCTGCTTTGCAATATTACTTTTATCTGAAAAGATAGTTCTATCTGTACTGGCTTTCATTATTGCTTTATTTTTATCAAATACATTTTCCTCAAAGTATAATAAATACACTAGAATATTACAGGAACAACTACTCATAAATAGCAAATATAAATAAACATCAAAGTGAATATAGTAATCTAACTACCCCTGGTATGAAGACATGGACCTTTATCAGCATTAGCAAACCTTATAACCTTCCAAATCCCTATACTGACAGTCATCCAGCAAAGTTGCCATTTTTCTAGCTGTTAGGAATAAACATTATTTTAACCTGCTTTTGAAAACCAACCATGAATAATAGAATATTTACTATTGCACATGGTTTCATTCTTCAATCTCATGTTTTTGAGATTTATTCACATTACTGCATGCAGTAGGATATTATCTCTGCTTGTGACAAGCACCATGGTAACTACTATTTATATATTTAGGTTGTTTTAAAGTAGAGTCTACTAGATACATTACTGACATGAGGACTATGTTATGTTGTTTTTTGCTTTTCCAGTGCATAGGGAATTCTGATCTTTGTGCATGCTAGTTGAATTTTATAGTGAGCTGTGGTCCAGCATTTTAATATTACTTATGGATTTATTTTTAATATTATTTTATTAGTACATTTTAGGTATACATACTGATCACATTCACCAGGAATTTGTACCTGTACATGAGGTATCTGTTTTTTTATTTGGTACTGGGAATTGAACTCAGGACATTGAGCTTGCCAGGCAGGTGCTTTTGCAGCTGAGCTGTATCCCCAGCTTTTATATATATAATCTTGTTTTCTCATTTCCCTCCCCTCCATTCACTATTTGTTCTCCTGATTTACAAAATCTTTTCCATTTTTCCTTCTTTTCTCATTTTTTCTTCTCCTTTCCTTTCTTCTTTGCCTCTCCCTAGATTCCCTTCCTATTTGAACATTTTTTCTCTTTTTCTCTTTCTCTCTCTCTCTCTCTCTCTCTCTCTCTCTCTCTCTCTCTCTCTCTCTTTCTTTCTTTCTTTCTTTCTTTCTCCTCTCTCTCTGCTCCCTTCCTCTGTCCCTCCCACCCTCCCTCCCTTCCTTCCTTCCATTCTTCTTTGAGTCAGCATCTTACCAAGAGGTTTTATCCCCTTGGTACAGCCTTCAAAGTACTTGGGACTACAGTTATAAGCAAATGTGCTTGGTTTGCTCTGAGTATTCTTAAACATTTGTTTTCCAGCCCATATGCATGCATTTTGTGTGTGTGTGTGTGTGTGTGTGTGTGTGTGTGTGTGTTGTGGTTGTTTTTGTTGTTAGTGCATTTTACTTACTAGATTGTGTATGGTCCTTCAGGGGAAATACTTCTGGCAACATTTTTATTGATCTAAGAATATCTTTGGGCTTTATTTCACTCTATAGAAAACCCTACTGAATGAGTTACCATCTTCTTTTATTGTTAAAAATATTTTTTCATATTGTGGTTTCCATTGTTTCTGTCGCTGTATATCTTAATGTTTATCCTTTAAAGGAATACATCTTGAGTACGTTTAAATAGTTGTTTTTATCTTCATTCACAAGATTTATTAAGATAAGCCTGAGGGGTTTTCTTTCCTTTTTTTTCTGCTGGCCATCCAATAAGGTTTTAAATCTCTGTTATTCTATTTCATGAGTAGAGAAATACACATTCTTACTGTGCTTTAAAATATTGTTAAGCCTCATTTTCTCATTCTATTGGACTTGTTTCACTTTAGGTTGTAATAGCTTCAGGGTCTACTTGTCTTATTGTACATTTTGTGGTCCTTGATTTTTTTTTCTATGTCCTTCAGTACTGGGGACTGAACCCACAGCCTTCCTTTGTGCTACATTCCTAGTCCTTTTAAATTTTATTTTATTTTATTGTTCTGAGGCACAGTCTCAGCAGGTTTTATGTTTCCTAGACTGGATTTGAACTTGAGATTTCCTGCTTCAATCTCTCGGAGTGCTAGCAGTGCAGGTGTGAGCCGCTATAGCTTTTTAAACCAATCAGGCATTTTTGTAAATATGTTTCCTGTTATTTTATTGATCTATCACCCAAGATCATCTAAACCTCAATTTTGCAATATTTTAATGCTATTAAATCCCTTTATGAGTTCATAAATTCAGACACTGCTTTTCAATTATGTAATTTACACTTCCTTTTTTATAGGTTACAAATATCCATTTTAATTGATTAAGATTTTAGTATTTTCACCATGTAATTTACTAAATTTTCTTTTTTGTTCTTTTTTCCTTTCACTTACTCCTTTTCTGCTTGTTTTTCATGAGTATAGGTTTGCAATACTTATTCCAAGCTACTTTTTAGGAACTGTGCTTCTTAGAATTGATGTATATGTTGTTTGCTTTCAAGAATTTCCCCCAAGAAAATGATTAAAATCTTTGCCATGTCTCTTACAATGTTATTTGTTGTTCACACAACATTAAGAGAGAGTCAGAAACCCTGCCTAGTTGCTCAAATTTGTAACCAATGTCTGTCTTCTCAGCTGGTCCATAAAGATTGACAAATCTTAAAGAAAAAGCTATACAGATACATAGAGATGGGCTTATTATGAATCTTTTCTCTCTAAGGTTTTTCCTCACAAAATTTTGATGCTTTAGTCCTTTCTTGGTAGTAAGAAGACATTTACATAGAATTTATCCTGTTTATCTTATTGTTCTCAGTGGAAAGCTTTATGAAATATAAACTTTTCAACTACAATAAGAAACAGGAGAAATATTCTTCAATATAATTTTGACAATCAGTTTTTTAAAATGCATGGCAAAATGCTGCATACTATTATTTGGAATGGGTTTGAAACTTTAGATCTGTTTTGAAGTAGGAATATTGCCATAAAGCATAATTTCATATTTGATTATCTGATGTTATTTTCTAATTGTTTACATAGTAGTATACCCTAATAAAGTTTTATAATTTTTCTCTAGAGGACTTAAAGAATGTTACAAATTATTTGGAGGTGCTTTGAATTCTAAAGTATTATTTAAACTGTGTCACCTTTTCTATTACATTTTCTAGTAATTTCAAGCAGTTGATCTTTTCTTACTAATTTCATACCCAACCACCTAAAGAAATCATCTTCTCATTTTCAAAACTTGTCTTTAGATTTTGTTTATGCCTGCATGCAAAATAATATTTATCAATAATTATGCTATTTTCCCATATATTAGAAATGTGTTCTGAACATGCATTTCATTATAGTAACACATATATAGAAATTTAATTTGTATAAAATAACACATCGTCAAGCTTAAGTTGACCATTATCACAATTTATGAAGAGTTTTTAATATCTTGTATTCATCTTCCCAGTAGTCACATTTGTGATTATATGATCCACTTTTTGAGTAATAAATCAGTTTTACAAAGTGCATCATGTTTTCCTCTACTGACTATATTTGACAGATATCAGGTTTTAAATCCATGCATAATATTACCACTTAAAAAGTGTTAAAAACCCAGGATGGTCACACATTCCTGTAATTTCAGTACCCTGGATGCTGAGGCAGAAGGATCCCCAAGGCCAACCTGGGCTACACAGTGAGTTCAGTGAAGTAGGGACATGCTACAATCTGGTAATAGAATATATTGTCATTCTATTTTTATGTTCTTTATGTTTAGTACAAGTTCTTCTCATGGGTAAACAAATCCCGAATGATCTATGAGAGTAATTTTTTTAAACTGTCATCCTTGGGAGTTTCTCCTAGCCTCAAGAATGCCTTTGAAGCAAATGAAAAGGCAACATATCCGGTAGCGCATGGACCAGCAATAAACCCCTCTGTGAAGGTAGCTTATGAGTGAAGGCTTCAAGGATTTAAAAAAAAAAGAATTAAGCTCTCTGGGCAAAGGCCATTTCAGGCATAGTGCAAACAAACTCTATGACAAGGAATTAATAGTGGGAAAAGTAGTAATTTTGGCTGAGACCGAGTAATCAAGAGAGTGTAGTAGAAGACCAATTCAAAGAGAAAAAGTAGATTCTTCAACGCTTTATTTACCTTTTAGTAAAACAAGAAGTCAGAAATTGTTTGAAAAGTGAGGAAACATCACTGATAAAATAATTTCACCTTCAATTATATAATTAATAAAAGGTTACATTCCAGATGGACAATTAAGTCATTGTTTCTTTAAAAGTGTGTGTAAATATATATATATGAATGATTTTTTTGGTAAACTAATATATGTGCATTTATGAAACCAACTATCTTTATAACTAGTTGTAATACTGAATAATATTAATGATAATAAAGAGATGGACAACAATATTACTAATGCAACAGTTATTACTACTCCTACATACTGACTGTATGTTTCCTTTTATTATATGAACATATCTGCATATATATGTATATATATATATATATATATATATAAAATGATCTATCTATCCAATTTTCCTCTATCTGTGTCTACATGACATTCAACTAACTTATAATAATTATTCCAGTACCCAGTAATAAGTACTCTATAATGAATAATGGTTTTTGATTATTACACATGTAAGATAAAAATATAAATACAATATATACATTTATTCTCATTTTCCCATTTGAAATAATAAAGTAATATATCTTATTAAGGTTGGACTTAGAATAAACGTGCCTCACTCCTGCTTCCTGAGTTATACATAATTACCTTACATATTTTTATGTACCCATTTCAATATGACACATACATTAGTATGGCCATGAGATTAAGACTCAACATAATGCCACCCTGACAAGAAATATGCAAACACTGTTCACTACATTTATATCCCCATTTAGGAGGATATTCTACTATTCCCTACGCTTTGAAAACTGTTACCGTATTTCCTTCTTTATATTACCTTTGTACATCATCGTTTTTTGCTTTTATGTGTGCTTCATACAGCTATGTAATGAAGGTGCAGTCCGAAATTCCTACATTCCTAGATATTTTTTCAATCTAATTCTATTTCACTTACTAGTTTTTGTAATTGTGCTTCTCTATTTTTCTGTACTTTCTTCCTATATTCTGACTACTTAATTAGGTTTAAGCTCACAAGTCACAAAGGCATTTTTAATCGCTTCCCTTCTCATTCAGATGATATACTTCTCGCTGATCTCTTTTTGACTGACAGTTTTGCCATTCATCAATCTCCTACTAAAGCCATTCACAAAAGTTTCCATATTGAATGTATGAATCTCAATGTTAGACATTTCCATTATCATTAAAATACATTTTTTGTTTCTCTGCATCATTACTGCTCTATTTATATACAAGAATCATATTTCCCTTGTATTCTTGGACGCACATTAATATACAATTTTCTCATGCAACCTGAATTTGGATGCTGTTCATCGCTACTTTCCAGACAAAGGGGAAACTTTTCCTCTTGATGTTTTCTTTCTTCTGGCTTCCTTTGATGCTTATGCAGTAATTGTTTTTAAAACATTTTGAGATATGCACCACATCTTATACAGCTGGCCCATGGAAAGTGTGGAGTTCAGTTGTCTTAGTTTATTCTCCAAGACATGTGAACTGCAGTTCACTGCAGTTAATTTGACAATATTTTCATTATCTCAAAAAGAATCTCCCATCCTTAGCTTTTACCTTCCAACACCTACCATCCTCAAACAATAAGCATATCCTGGTCTAATTTCTGTCTATATAAAAGTTTTCTATTCTCCACAGTGTGTATAACTGGTACAATAGAATAAATAGGCTATTTTGAGTGCTTTCTTCATATTTCCTTTCTTTTCAGTACAAATTAATATTTCATCCTGCGATTGCATTGTATGTACGTACCATGTTTTGGTTATCCATTCATCAGTGGATGGTTCTTCCAGTTTTTTGGTAATAGTAACATTTCAAGACTTTATTTTCTTTTTTCAAAATGTACTCTTATCTTTAATTTACATGTAGTAATTTATGCATATTTATGTGATTCAGGAATACAGTTCAGTACATGTATACAACCTAAAGACCAGGTCAGGGTGACTGTGTACCTCTCACCTCAAGTGTACATAATCTCTTCACGTTTTTCAAACTTCCAACAATCGTCTCAATCAGCTGTTCTCAAATATTCAAGTAAGTGTTGTCAATAGATCTGTTAAAGTGTTGAAACAGTAGAAAGTGTCCCTCCTACCCAGTCATAACCCTGCTGAAATTAGCATCACCTCTCCTCCTATCTCTCTCCTCTTGCAGATTCAGTCCTATCATTTATTTCTGTTCTATGTGTCCTCAAGATCAACTTTTTATCTGCCACATGTGAGAACATGTAATATTCGTGTTTCTACACCTTAAAGGAATTTATTGTAGGTATGATTGTGTGTCCTTATAAAAGATTCATTCTCTGTAGTCTTCCATGGTGTAGTAGAGTTGATTTTTTTCAGGTTCTCAGTGATGGTGCATTATCTCCTTTTTTTGTGATTTTGGTAGTAAGATCTGTGGTTCGGAGGGCCAGTGATGCAGCTCAGGGGCACAGGGCCTGCCAAGCACAAGGTCCTGAGTCTGATTCCCAGTACCAAACAAAAAAATATCTGTGGTTTGGAGATATTTTAGATTTGCCTTAAAATCTAACAAAATGATGAATTTAATTGGTCAAGTTATATCATTTTATTTACTCCATATAGCATTTGGTATAATTTACAATGCAATTTCAGCAAAGCTATCATTATGAAAAGAAATAATTTCATTTAAATGCTACATGAAAATATTTCACCAGATTTTGTATATTAGGAAAAAATGTTAGATAGCCCAGATGCATTCTCAAGACAATTTATAGAACATGAAATCCTGAAAGATTTTGAATAAGGTGACATTACCTACAAGTGACTTTTTATTTCATGACCATGCATCACTTCTGGCATGTTCATTTTTTCAATGGGAAATAGTGAAATAATAAAATGATTTTGTTATTTAGAATATTTATTTTACAGTCATGATTTTGAATGGACTTTTGTCTCATATCATTGTGCAATTGGTGACCAGACTAAATAGCTATTAGATGATAGTATCTGACAGGAAATCCTCTCTAGTTAGATGATCATAGTATCTGGCAGAGAATCCTCTCTAGTTAGTTAGCTACAAATGGAGAAAATATTAGGAAATGAAACATCTGTTAAATTGAGAAAAATAAAAATCTGATTTAAAATTTCATTAAACTACAATTTTGCTCAAACTTTAGTGTGCAGCTTTTGTTCTGTGTCTATTGACAATTGTGTATTTCTGAGTGAATGCCAATAAAAATGTTTGCAGTGACTCTCATAGGTAATTGTTACTCTGTTCCTTTTTTTTTTTTTTTTTTTCCTGGGACCGGGGATCGAACTCAGGGCCTTAAGTGCTTAGCGGCAAGCACTTACCCCACTGAGCTGTACCTCCAGCCCGGTAATTGTTACTCTGAATGGATGATTTGAAAATATTTAACACTAAAAAGTACTTTATATAATATAGGTTATATCTAAGTGTATGCTGAGTGAATAAGATGTGTGAAAACTAGCGTTTTAAATTTCTACAAACAACTAAAGCCCTACAGTTAATGAATTAGATTGATGTGCCTTTCATACTTCGCATACCTCAAATTATTTTCATTTTTTAATTGTATCACTACAGATGATTAATATTTAAACTATCATTTAAGAAAATTGAAACTCAGAGAAAGTGAAAGAGATTTGATTAAAGATTTTCACTATATCTCTATCTCTTTTGAAAAGGGGGTGGTTTAGAAATTTGTATAAAAGCCAAACTAGAAAAACTTACTTGTATAACCCAAAGGCGAATTTTAGGGTCAAAGGTATTTCTTCAATATGGATTCAACCTGTTAAATTTCTGAGCATTTCAAATTACCAATAAAATCAGTTTATGCCTCTGATGCTATCTTTACCTCTCAAACTCAGAAGAGAAAAATGTCAACTAGTGATGTGTCCTGAACATTTCTTATAAATCCTGGATATTTCCTCACTGGAATCAACTCTCTCACTGACCTGGCCTAATCTCCCTCCTTACAGAACTCAGCGATTATGAGGTAAGGTAGCCAGGCTCCCAGCAGACATCAAAGAAGAAGTCACTGGAGAAAATTGGAATTTAGTAACTTGATCTTGACGAGACTGAGGTCTAATCCTCTCCTGTTCTGGAGTCAATGTGCAGTTGTCTAAATTTCAGCGTGTTTATTGAGTGACACGTATCAAAGGCTGTGAAGTCCCATGAAATTATCTTTCAAAAAAGCCACAGAACTAGTGAAATTGCAGATATAAAAGGAAGATGCTATTGTCATTTTACAAGTCAAATTCAACTTTATAAAGCTAAAGAGGAAACCAAGGGAATATAATAGAATCAACTACTGCAAATGATTTTTTGAAGGTCAATAAATACAATCCATGCATATATTTTAACTAGATACTTGAGTCTTAAAAAAAGTTTTGTTTAAAAATAATGTTATATATATATACATATGTGTGTGTGTGTGTGTATATATATATGAAATATCTATGAAATATATATATATATATGAAATATACACCTTGGATACTAACAATATATCTTAGATATTAAATATATAAAATACAGGATATAGAATGTAATATATATCATATAACATAATGCATAATGTATAAAATAGACTATATAACATGCAATATATGGATACATATGAAACCCTGGATATTAACATTGAAAGAGCATAAGAAATATTTGAAGACAACCATATGTGATATAAGAACCATTGGTGAATTTCTACCATCCTCTCTATTGAAACTCTGTATCATTTCTAATTTATTTTGTTTTCCTTTTTTACTCTCTTTCATGGTTTGGGCAGTCTTGCATTCTTACATCTGGTCATCTGGACGATGTGTTGAAGATAACAACATGTAATGTAACAGCCACTGGTAATTCCTATCATTCTGTTCTGAAACCCGTATGATTTTTATTGTTTTTACTTTTCCATTTTTGTCTATGTTGTCAGTATTTTACAATTATTATTTTATGTTATTCTCTTCAAAATTTTAAAATATATATATAATAATTCCTCTGAGGTGTCCAATTATCTTTTGTGATTTGATAGTTTTTAATAGTGATAAAAATATTAGTTATTATATATGGATAATTTTGAGTTTTTTAATATCATAGTCCTTGTGCAGTATATCATATAATTTATAGATGAATAAGTTGTAGCAGGTATTTTCCCAGGTGATATTTATTTTAATTTCCATTTTTATTCTTTTTTTTTTTTTTTTGCGGTACTGGGGATCGAACTCAGGACCCTGCGCTTGCTAGGCAGGCGCTTATTCCACTGAGCTATATCCCCAGCCCTTTAATTTCCATTTTTAAACGAGTAAGATAAGGCTTAGATATAGTTTAAAAATTAGTCAGGTTCTGGGACTATGTTACCGATGTAGCCCCAGAGTTAGGCTTCAAAAAAGAGTTCTTGGGCAAGGGACATAGCTCAGTGGCACAAGTGTCTGCCTGGCAAACACAAGGTACAGAGTTCTATTCCCAGTACCAAAACAGAAAACAAAAATGTTTTCTTAATTATTCTTGATGACTCAATAAATGAAGCCTTATATATAAAATTTTATCTATTATTTATTTCAACTCAGTAAACTTTAAAACTTTATATATGTAATATATTTTTCCTAGGATTTATCAGTTTCCTCACCAAACAATCTTGGGATTCATAAGACACCAAGTATAACACAAATTATGACTTGCAGAGCCTGGGGAAAATTGACAAGAAATGAATAGTACAAAGAAATATAGAATCCCAGAGAAAAATAATTATATAATATTCAAATATTTAACTTGGCATTATGTATTGGCCCATATTCTATTACTATAACAACATTTAAGGCTGTGTACATTACTGAAAAGAGATCCTTTAACTGTAATTTTCTGAAAGTTCAAGGGCATGTACCTGTGTTTTTAAATGTTTTTTATTTTAAAGAGAAAGCAACAAGAACAAAATAAAAAGACAAAAACAAAACAGCACAAAAACTATTAAAATGATGCATAATTTCAAAACAAGATGCCAGGAAATCAAGAGTTGTTGTTGCGTTACTCAGTATTATCTTCAGAGTAGTTGCTCAGATTACCAGATGTAGGTATGTAAGATCAGTCAAACAATTGCCCATTAACTGTTCCTTTCAGTAAACTAACAGAAGTTAGTAGTACAATTACCTTAGCTATTGTGTGTGTGTGTGTGTGTGTGTGTGTGTGTGTGTGTGTGTGTATACATATATATTTTTCCCCTTTCCTTCTTTATTTACCTCCGAAGGGTGGTGTATTTTGGTGAGAGTATAAAATGAGAGCAATGAAAGAGAAAGACAGAAATTAGAGAGAAAAAGTGGAACTACCCTAAGTCCCAGGAGATCTATGTTAATTCCTTCCTCAGCATCCCATAATTATCTAAGGTAACTCACTAGAATACACCTTTTAAAGATCCTACTACTTCATAAAGTTCATCCATTGAGGACCATGCTTCCAACATATTTACCCTTGGGGACACACAATACCCAAACCCTAGCCACTACCCATGAATACAACACACACCCAAAGAAATTCATTCCTTACTTTGAGATCTAAAATATTAAAAATAAATATCCTTATGTTATGTTATACCATTTTCATGTTTCCTTTGTAAGTAATTCATGTTGTTCTAGTTATTTGTTTGTATGTTTTTGTTTTTTGTGTCAGAATCTTGTTACCTATATCAGGCTGACCTTAAACACACTCTGTAGCTCATGCTCAAATTCTTCAGTCATCCTGTCTAAGCCATGCTAGTACTGGCATTACAAGCCCAACTCACATTGTACTTTTCAAATGTCAAAATTTTTAATATTTTCACGATATAGTATAGAGACTCAAGTACTAAACAATTAAAATATCATTTTTCCATCTGATGAGAAAAAAACTATAATTTCATTTCCACGTGGGATAGTTCATTGTACTTTCAACTTAAATGAGAACCACCTAAAAAAAAAAAAATGTTAGGGGCTGGGGGTATAGCTCAGTGGAATAAGCGCTTGCCTAGCAAGCGCAGGGTCCTGAGTTCGATCCCCAGTACCGGAAAAAAAAAAAAGAGCACCACCTAGGGAAGCACAGCTCTGGGTGTGAATCAATGACTAACAGACTAGACGGTAAACCCACCTTGGATGTGCATTGCTCCAACCAACGGGCTGATAGTGTGGATGGAATGAAAAAGGCAAAGATGAAGGAAATCTGCCTTTTGCTTCATTTGAGGAGGTCCAGTCTTCGCTGTTGCATTTGGATGTCTGTCTCCATGGTTCTAGGGCAGCCCTTTAACTTTCCAGTTCAGATGCACACAGGACTGCAGTGAGCATCAGACTTTTAACTTCTGACTAGGTCTTCTGACTGTCCAGTGAGCAGATGGCCCCTTTGCACCTGTTCAGCCCTGAATCTGCAGGTTGCTGTTGTAAGCCTACTTTGTAAATTAGCTATATATTTTTTTTACCATTAAGTCAGATCCTCTAGTGAACCCTAACTGACAAACCACTCAAGTGGATATTGCAAAATAACATTCCATTATGTGAATTCAATGTATGATGTTGTAGTCAGGGTTTGCAAAGGAATAGGTTTAATACAGGACACTTAATTTATAGGTTGACTTTATAATGTGCCCTCCAAATTCAGATGCAAAATAGTGCAGGAGATCTATTCATGCACTAGAGATCCAAAGAATTCATCTCAGGGCCTGGATCCCATGACAATGTCTTCCACAGGTCCAATTGGAGGCTTACAGCTCACGGCAATGTCTCATACAAATCTGTATGGAGGATCTGCACTGGGAAGGCCCAAAGGTCAGTGGTGGAAGCTGGAAAGTCTGCACAAGTGAGATGAGAGAGCTGTACCAGCAGGCTGAGGGATCTAAACAGGAGCCCAGAATGGATGCTCAAGGCAAGGCCCAGAGCTCCTCAAAGGGAACCCCAGCCATCCTCAGCAACAGCAAAGACCCAAACTCCTCTGCCAGTAACAACCACTGAGTTCATATCATGAAAACCAGCATGATAAGCTTCTTCAGGAGAATCAACAGCACACCATCTTCCCCTCCGGTTTCTGCTTTTATGCTGTTGGCAACAATTTTTAGGTGGGCCTTCCACACCCAGAACTGTGTTGATTCAGTTCCAATGGGTGATATAAGTTTACCACCACATTTGAGCACCTCACATTTTGTTTATCCCTTTGTCAGTTGATGAACGTTTGGGTCATTAGGGTTAGTAACACTTTAGTTAACTAGAGTTTATTTTGACCTTCTAAATCAGTTTATACGAAATTGTCATAATTTTGTCATATAATAAATTGTCAACTCATCCATGAGCTTGATGCTTGTGATGTGGAAAATCTACTGAGCTTTGTAAAGCTATACAAAACAATCATAAAAGTTAATAAGAACAAGAATTCAGGTAGATATATATTCATAATAGAATTATAAGTCAACAGAATGATATGGGAAAGAAATTAAACATGTAATGAAACAGATAAAAGCCTTCATGAAACAATACTCCACTATAATGAAAGCTCTCTATATTCATAAAACAAAATACACATAGAAATCAGATTGTTTACAAAGGAAAGCTAAGCCACAGACAAAATAATGAAGACAGAGAGTAAAACATTCTGAAAGGTTAGATATTAAGTAAAAGCAAAATACAATAAATATTCTAAAGAGAAAGAAGTTTTTTTAAATAGAAAAAATTCAGAAATTAAATATAGATTACTCTAATATGAAAAGAAATAAAAAATACAGCTCAAGAATACACTTTTTGGCAAGTCAGAGGTCTGGAGTTTGATTCCCGGTACCAAAAAAGAGAAAACAAAATACACTTTTTTCCAGGAAAATTGTAGGCAACAGGCTAAATTATCATGTATATGGAATGATATTTTCTTAATTTATTGAACTGTAAAAGTAGAATAAGAATATAACCTGTAGCACTTAGCTCTAAAAATCTTGTGTATGAATATATTTATTGAGAAACTGACCAAAGAAAGGAAGGAAGTAAAAAAAAATCATGTGTATTATAATGAAAATAGCAATAGAAATTTTTGAAAAGGAAGTGTATGTTAAACAGGTTTGAGGATAGTTTGCCTCAAAATTTACACCAGTGACTATACACATTGCTAATGTTAGTGGAAATGAATTTTTTAAAGAAAGGTAAATTGCTGAATCAGATTCTGATAAGATATGAGTAAAAGAACAAAGGAAAAATTATGTAACTCAAAGACATACCTTTATTGTACATTTAAAATAGTTGCATTTTCAAGACACAGACAACTGTAAACTGCAAACATTACATATCAGGACAATGATCACTGATCTCTTCTATTGAATTTAACGTGTTTTACAAACATTGGAAAACTTACAAATATAAGGTTTAGTTTTGCTTTGGTTTTTTTTGACAGGGTCTGTTAACTCATTATGTAACTCAGGACATCCTTGAAATACTGGTGATCTCTCTAACGAGGCCTGCTGAGTGCTAGGATTATACCCATGTTCCAACATGTCCAGCTAAAGATTCACAAATATTGTTTAAGAAGAAATTTAATTATTCCAACATCTTAACACTTATAATATGATAATGTACTCTTGGATCATGCTATCCAGATCCTCAAGGTAATTCTGGAGAAAATAGTCCTCTTATGGAATGGATAGTTATTAGACATTGAGAGATGATTTCATTCAGAATTGTATGTTAAAAAAATGTTCCTTAAGATAGATTTTTTCAATGTAAACTAAATCAAATGAGATTCTAAATATTTCTATAAAATAAGTATATTACAATGAAATGTCTAGTCATGCAATGTGAAGCTTTTCTGTCCCCCATGTATTGAACAAATTACACAAACTATGGAAAAAATATTGTCAAAACAAGGAACTGGAAAAGCAGGAAAAGCTCTTCGCAACAGGTAACAATTCACATTAACTGCCTTTATGAGTCATAAACTTGGGTTTATGTGTGGACACCAGGTGCTACGGACCATAGCAAGTCTCATTAGAGATAAATTGTCAACGCATCCATGAGCTTGATGCTTGTGATGTGGAAAATCTACCGAGCTTTGTAAAGCTATGGACAAGCACTAATAGTTTTCTGACATAACTCTTTGGCTGAAATGCCATCTAGCTGTTGTATTTAAGCATAATCTGAATAACAATTTATCCAATCTAGACCTGACACTTTCAAGCGAAAAGATGCCAAGATTTTATCATCCCTCATTATAAACATTGTTCCATCATTAGTATCTGTTGTGCTATCATTTATTCCTTTAATGGGCCTACACATTTCCATCAGAGCCAACTGGATGAATAACTAACTACTGTTTAAACAAGGTCATTTTCCCACCAGTGAGCACCGTCGTCTCATTAATGATAATAGGAGGGAGGTCTGCTGGCCTCCAACAGCAGGAAATAGGATGAGTGGGAAACATTCAAAGATCAACAAGTAAATGATAGGTTTTTCAATGTTATTATTAAATGATGCATTCTCTGTAGGAAGCATAAGTCAAAGCAATTAAATGGCTTCTTTTCATTGGCTCTCAAAATATATTCACTAGATGATACTGTATTCAAAATGAATACTGTGAATCTCTTATTCTTATTGTTGCTTGTGCGATAAAAGGGAAAGAGGAGATGCTACCGTCCATTCTATCTTCCAACCCTATTCATGTGTTTTTTTTTTTATGTTTCACTTTTAAATCAGTGCTATATATTTTGGCCCCTAAAATACTATTAAACTGAGATGAGCTTTGTTTCTGGCCTGAAGATCTTCTATGTAAGCGTTGCTTTTATTTTTAAATCTAAATGTGAATTGAAGAAACACAGATGGCGGTTAATGGAGGATGAGTGCCCATTCTGTGAAGCCAGAATTTCTTTTCATAAGATGCCTGTGACATATTTTCCAAGTGCTGAATTTCTACAACAGTGTGATCTAGTTGAGAGTGAATTTCATCATACACGTGTAGTACATGGCTCTCCGGCAAATCCACTGCAGTCACTCTGGTGCCTGCTAGTAATCTACCTTCCTAGGTTTCCCGTTTAGTAATTTGGATTAGGTTGGGCTTGAGACCAGAAATATAATGGCTACTCAGAGAGTGGGCTACACTTTGAAAAACCGAAATGAAACCTGCAACTCTTAATCTTTCATTGTGCATTTCCTGAAACAAACAGTAAGCTATAAATTCTTTTAAGGTTTGTTCTTATAACCACTCTCCTTTTTTTGTTTGTTTTTGACAATACATTTGCTAAAAGTAGCACCACTGAATTCATCTGCTTTCTCCTAGGAAGCAACCAGAGTTTATAAAATTCATCAAATCAACAAATCTATTTATCATAATTTTGAAAGACAATTTAATGTTTGTAGGATTTGTTTCAGTGTGTGAAGGAGATCAGCCTCTAGCTCTCATTCGATTTTAAATCCATAAAGAAGTAAGATTAAGGGCCGGGGATATAGCTCAATGGGATAAGTGCCTGCTTAGCAAGCGCAGGGTCCTGAGTTCGATCCCCAGTACATCTTTAGAGAAGTAAGTTTGGCTTCCTGTTAACCCAGATCTTCATGTTTCTTTCTATTTTAGATGCATATATGTGTCGCTTCCTTTTGTACATTCTAAAAATAACTAGCAATTACTAATAAGTAGAAAGATCTTGGGTTAATTTAGAATCCCAGCCTTGCCAATTAAGAGTTGTATGGTATTTCAACTGGTAATGTTTCTAACTACCAGTTCGTCCTTATTTAAAAAATAGTTTATAAATACAGTTTATATAGGACTTATCATAATATTATTACAGGTAAAACATTTGACATAAAGGCCCACTGAGCACATTAAATAAATATTACTGAAATTTTTATCCTCAGTGTCATCACTAAATACATTATATAATTACAGTAAGCAATGTTTATATTTATGAACTGAAAATGTAAACATATTTCTCTTAATATAATATGCTCAGATTAACTTGTACATTATTGATAGAGTGTATGTCTTGCTTTTAGCTCTAAACTAGAACAAATATGGCAAAGGCAAATTAATGAAGAAGTAAATAGAACGCTGCCAAAAGAGTGACATAAATTCATGACAAGAAATTTGTTAATGTAAGGATTGTTTTATAGGAAATGTGAAAATGACTCTGAAAGCAGTGCCATGGACATTTTTTCTAACTAGGAACAAACACAGTAGCACAGTGAGAACGTGGGGAATATAATGCCAGGGAGGAATCACAAGAGGTAGAATGGTCTGTTCCTAGTGTTACCTGCAAGATGAAACAACTTGCAGACTGTTGGAACCTGTAGCCAAAGAGACAGCCTGCCTTTGATTGGTATTTGTAGCAATTTTTTTTAAAGATCAAAGGTAAAATAGAAATCACTGGATAAATGATGATTCGGCCTATTAACTTTTAAAAGATTAAAACCAAAGAGAAGACCACTGAAGAACCCAATAACAGGAAGTGAGATTTCTTATTAGCAAACATAATTTTAACTGGAAACAGAATCCAGCTAAAGGAAGTTCATGTTGAAACTTGCTATTTTAATTTTTTTCTTATTCTCCTGCATGATACAAGTATTCAGACAGATATATACAAGACGTTTGTGGCTTTCTGTCTCTTTTGAAAATATTGTGAATACATTGATATTTATATAGTCAGTGTACTCCAATAAATAGGCTACTGTTTTTGAGTGTTTTAACCAATGAGCAGCAGTGTACACATAGTAGAGTCTCATTATGTGCACGCATTGGCAGGAGAAATCCCTATCATCCAGAACTTTCTCCAAAGAGGTATACTTGCTTATTCTGGGGCAGAACATGTTTAAGTGTTATGAAAGAATAGAAATATTTTCATTTATCTTTGACAATGTAGGCTTCAAACATTTTATGAAACCACAGCTCTCATTCAAATCCCAAGCTGAGAGTCGTGTTAATATTACAATAAGCATAAAAAATAAGCTTGTACTGACATAGTCATGAAACATATACTCCATACAGAATTTCCTTCTAAAAGGTTACATTTAAGGCACAAGGAGATACATGGGAAATGTAGGTGAAGGAAAATATTGATAACAGATGGGTGGAGAGAATCACTCAAATCTAATCTGGTCCCATTTTCCAGATATTGTAGGAAGATTTTTGCATGTTTTATACCTAAGGACAAATTGTCTGAAATTCTCCATATGGTTATATTTATTAAATAGAAGTATACATTTTATTTCATAACACATAATTCACAATATGTAATAGAGAGGAGTTATGATGTTATACCATACTATGTATTGTATTACCCTAAAATACATACTTAAGATTTAGAAACATATGACAATTTTTATAGTATATACAACTAAGTTGTGGGTAACAAAGAGTTGAAAGAAGGTTACTCTGATACCGGACTGATTTTATAATAATGTATGATCCATTTGCAGAGGATAAATAAAGTAAGAGAAATGTTACCTAATTCTAAGGGGAAATATTTTATAAGAAGCTGGTTTACCTAAGCACAGAAGACCAGTTTGAAATTCTTTTACAGCAAAAGAGATTTGAATTTAACCTTGAAATAATAGTTTACATCCTTGTATCTACGGATATGGTGATAGAAATCTGGAATAGAAACAATCTTTGGGTATTATACTTCACTGTCTCTCTAGGAGCAATCCTGGCCAAAACATTGACACCCTGGTATTGTTTAAACTGTGGAAAGACATGGAAAAGGAAATCAGCAGTAACACAATTCTTCTAAGATCCTTTCATGAAGCTAAGTCAAGCAAGGTGGTTTCAAATCTAGAATGGGACTGCATGAAAATGCAGCTCATGAACTTGGAACGGAAGACTTTCCAAATGCTATCAATTGCCTTGCCACCTCCAGACTTACAGAAGCCCAGGAAAATGAGTCTCCAAAAATTTTGCTTTTACTTATTAACTATTTTAATCTTAATTATTTTTTTTCAGACACAGACTTAGATAAACTACAATTTTACATAAAATGAATTACCGTGTATTCTCATTTTAATAATCTGTATTTCACAAAAGTTTAATGGATTTTTTCTTGATTCTCTGCACACAGCTTTATGTGCTACACAGGTTGTGTCATACTGTTTAATTGTACAATGTAAACGTTATTGAAAATAGAACCAAATTCAAACAGTGAACTGAACTGTAATTATCTTTTGTCAAAATGATTCGAAATTTCCCTGGCTTAGAATCATTCTGTCAGATGACGGACATAATCATAATGAAAGCATACTTTCCAAGAAGAGGGCGTGAATAATGTAGATGATACTTTATTAAGAGAATGATAATTGGAGTGATAGGTTGAAGTAGGAAATTCTTTTCTTATGTAGGTACAAGGGTAATAGAAAGTCAAAACACTGCTTACATATCAGTGTAATACCGCAACTGTGATAATGAAATACTATACAGTTTAGGGTCAGTTACAATTTTAAACAAGCCAGAGAGCAGGTCAGGTTTTAATTTGTAAACGTGTAAAAAAATAGATATAAATTGAAATTTATTAGAACACTCTCTGAGGGCCAGGGATATAGCTTAGCAGCACAAGCACTAGCCTGGCAAGCACAAGGTCCTGAGTTCGATTTCCAGTACCAAAAAAAAAAAAAAAAATAGAACATGCAATTACTCCATTCTGCTGCTCACAAAGCATTTTCCGTCATAACTTCAAGACCTCTCCACTGTGTAGAAGACACATCTGTTCCATCCTCCATTTTGACAAAATGTTTCTGTCACAGCTTCTCGTGTTCCTAGTTGAATTGTATGTACCACTCAAATTTCTGTTCATGAAAAACTCGCCTCTTCCCATTTTTGGATATAAGCCCCTTCATATAGTAGTTCTACTATATGAAGCTTCCTTAAATTAAGAAAAAATACACACTATTGACTCACCAATGGAAAATAACCATTACTTAATTTCAATTTACAAAATTAAAGCTTTATTAGTAAACTCAACTTGTAAATATTAGTGGAGAAGATTGTTTCCGCTGACTTTCTCAAACAAATTCAAGCCTTCCACACACTTTCCAAACTCTCACATATGGTACTTGGGTCTTGCTGGGCTTTCTTCATGTAATGTTCTCCTTTTGGATACCATGATACAGGAACCTGAATTGAACTCCCCAAAGAAAATATTTTATGTTTTTATCTAAAGACGACAAGACACATTCTGTCTTCAGTACTGATTAACCTATATACCAAGAAAAAGAGTCATTGATGTTACATATCTGGGACAAATGAAACATTGAGTTCATTCATTCATTCATTCATTAATCCCTCCACCCATTAATTCATTCAATAATCCTTCCATCCACTCATTTGTTCATTTTTCATAACCTCACTGTATTTTTACATTAGAATGTGTTCTCAGTACATATATATTATGATCATCATTTTCAGTGCTCTTTCCTTTTCTCTCCCATCCTCCCTTCCCTGGCTCTCCTCTTACTGTAAAAAGCTTGTCTTTAATTTTTGCTTTAATTTATTTATAACTAGGCTTCTTATGTGAGACCAACTGTGCAACGTTTTCCTTCTGAGATAGGATTTCCTTGTGTCACCATGTTTCCCACTGGGCTGGGTCCTCCTGCATCAGCCTCTCACTGGGAATGCACCTGCACACTTGGCTTCATCTTCTAATTGGTCTTATATGGTGATGTGCCTGTCTCTGTAGATGTTATCTGTGTGCTATTTTAGAAAGATAATGGAAAGTTTTGAATGCTTACATAGGTAGAAGATAAGATAAAAGGACAAAAATTGAAAAAAAAAAAAACCCTATCCAGACTTCTATTACCTTCTTGAAAGATGGTATAGCATTTTAACAGTACAATAAGAAAACCAGATGATAGTTAAAATAGGCATGATGTGTTTCAGTATTATGCCGTCTTTCCAGAAAATTCCATTATTCTACCATTTACATATTTTTAGTCTGGCTGAAATTAATTGTGGATAATTGATGACTAATAAAGAAATAATTTCTAAAATAAAATAATTTTAAGATGGACATAAGTCCACTGTAAACTAGTCATGATTTTAAAAGCATGAAAGAGTGATGGAAAGATACAATTTCTTTTACTCATTTAAAAATGCATTTCCTTTTCTGTTTCAGAATAATGAATTTATATATGCAAACCCTAAAATATAAGCAATAATATTTATGAAAAGAACACTTGGGAACTAAAATGAAATCCAAAGGACTCCATTTAATGTAGCAGGTTATTGAATGCTTTATTTCCTAATTGAAAACCTACACCCAATGACCATGTCAGATCCACATCCCAAATTTTCTAAGGCGGAAAAGCATTTTGCTGAGAAATGAAGGAAATAGCTTGTTAGAAAAGCATTTGCTAAGGATTACTAATGATTAAGGAGTCATAGAAGGCTTCTAGCAGGGAAGGGCCCTCCAGAAGCATACAAGTCCAACAACAATATTGGATGGGCTGCTAACTCGGTCTACGTACTATTAAACCCCATCATGTCACAGAATCCCACAAGGGCTGCTCATTCAAGCCCAGCTCATTTTGCCAGAATCTGTGAGGGGAGCTTACTCACCAACAGCACCATGCTGAGGGAGGAGGGGTCTGGTGTTGATGAGTGGACAATTGTTTGAGAGAGGACTTGAAATGTCCACTGATGGCCAGCTGGAGCAGATTGCACTTCACAGTGATTTGCTTTGCACCTGGCATGGCAGAGAGAATGATATGGAGTAGATTACACAAAGAGGGACATATTTATCTTGCTTTGTTCTATTTTGTAGCCAGCACTCCAAGAAAGAGCTGACTTAGCCTGGGTGCAGGAAATCAGTGTTTATAGATGACATTACTTTGCCCAGTTACCAGTGTCCTTAGATAATACCCTGAATGTCCAACTGTGGCATGCTTATAATGTACCATTGACTTAGCATATGTTTTCAGAATGCAAAGGGATGCTTCCAGGACATGGAGCTAATTGCCCTATTTTTTCTCAGTGATGATACAAGCATGCATTTTTACTGACTTGATTTTGAGGTACATCTGCTTCTTTTTAGGTAAGGCATTTGTGCAAGCAATACATTTTGCCCTTTCTTGCACATAACAGATGAGGTTCAAAGAATGAAGAACAGAGTTATCAGATTGGTCTTAGAGATTAAAAGTAGTACGAACTGGTTTTCTTACAGTGAATTTTTGGCAGGCATTTTTTTGATAATTTTTTTCTATTACCAGCAGATACAGGGCTGGAGATACAGCTCAGTGGAATAAGTGCCTGCCTGGAAAGTGCAAGGTCTTGAGTTCAATCCCCAATACTAAAAAAAAAAATAAATAAATAAATAAAAAAAGAAAGAAATACCAGCAGATACAACATAAATTTACAAAACTGTATCATAAAATACTATAAATATAGTAAGGCAGAGAGGAACCTGATATATCTTTTGATATCCCTAAATTTCAAAAGGATAGTGATGTCTCTTGCCTAAAACACATTTACATGACAAAGGGCTAAGGACATACAATGAGTGGAAGAATCAGCTCAGCTGCTGTAAATTTGAAAGACTTGATGAATATGTAATATTACTGACAATACATACAATTTTTAAAATTTAAATTGTCCAAGAATTTGAGTGATATCTACTGCTAATGAACTTGCTCCTTCAACAAATATATCTTAATGGACAGTGAGAATAGATAGACTTTTGAATTTTGATGGATCGGTCACTTGACTGAGGGATGTAAAGCTAGCTCTGGTTATAACTACAAGGGTCCTTAGTAGATCTTCACAAGTATTTATAAAGAAATAACATAAGTCTCATTAATAAATTATTTCTCATTTTATACTCTGTTATCCCACAAGGAAGCTAGAAAAACTCTCTTCCAACAGTTCACCAAAAGTCGAAATATTCAGATATCATACTTCTTTGTGTTGTGTTATTTACGTTACTACAAGAATCTCCCCTTGAAGCTAAAGGCTACAAGAGGACCAGTCTATCTAACAATAGTCATTCCTGCTTTCATCATTGAATTAAATCAGTTAACAAATATTCATAGAGCGCTTACAGTAACATTGTTGTACATTGCTGAAAATCTATAAATAAACCAATAAAAGGAGCTGGCACCTACCTTAACATAATTACCATAAGGCAGGGGCATTTGAAGTACTCATGGTATCCAAAGAGAGTTTATTTATTTGTTGAAAATGAAGGTGGGTGTGGTGGCACATGCCTGTAATCCCAGCACTCTGCAGGCTTTGGCAGGAGGAGCAGATTGCTATGAGTTTGAGACCAACCAGAGGTGCAAAGTGAGCCACTCAAGGCCAGTTTGAATTGTGTAGTGATATCTTGTCTCAAGAGAAACAAACAAATAAACAACAACAAAAGGAAATGAACGAAAATACTATAGTGTTACTTCAATGGACTTAGGTGTATGATGAAAACAGAACATGAGAAAATGACAATTTGGATATGGTACAGAGGAAAAGACTGATTTAGTTTCCTGTTTATTGCCTGGTGAAGTAGGAGTGGGTAAGGTCCTAATTACAGATAAAGTCTGCTTACATGGTTTAGTTTTCTTTCTCATAGTTAGATTAAGCCCTGTGCATGTTAGGAACTACATCTTATTCAATTTTACTCCCTGCTATCTACCAAGGAACAGTCTCAAATGTGTCCAGAAGTGACAGTGATCTTTCCTTTTAAAGTTTTGTTATCAATCACATGCCTTCAGCTTGAAAGTCCTCTTTCTGAAATTAACCTCTAAGCATCAATTTCAAATGACTTTAAACCGCTTTCTTCTTACCAAGACAATACACTTACTTATATTTCTCCTTGCTGAGGCAAAATACACAACATCCAGTGTTAAAGAAGGAAAGGTTTGTTTGGTACGCAGTTTGTAGAGGTTTCAGTCCATAATGGGCTGGCTCCAAGACAGGGTTGGATGGCAGAGGGGCAACAGTTCATGGTGGGTAGAAGGTAGCAAAGGAACTGGGGAAAAGACAAGCCTCTTTTTGTTCCGTGTATTGTATCTAGTCTACTGGATCAGGGTAGTGCCAAAGAAAGTGGTGTGCTGCTTAATAATCACCCACCCATAATCCTAGCACATTTATCCTGGCAATGCACCAGGGATTGCTGTATATTCAGCTACCTCTGTAAAATCCCCACTCAGGACTGCATGAGGCTTTGCGGGGACATCTAGACACAAGCCATAACAGAATAGTCTCAAGTGTTTCCAGAATTGGCTGTTGTTGTGGTTTGGAGTTTTTTGCAAGGTGAGAACAATATAATACAGGACACATAGTTTATAAGATTATTTATAATAGTGACTGTATCACTTTGGGTTTACTAGAGAAACAGATATAGCACAAGATATATAAATGTATAAGAAATTCTAAGTTTGCCTTACAATGGTCAGCCACAGAGCTGGACGAGAAAGTGTGCAGAGGGTGTGCAGAGGTGAAGAGCCCAGGCCCAGAGCTCACTGCAGTGTCTGTGTAAGTCCACATCAGGAGGCTGATGGGTCTGTGACATAGTGTTGAAGAATCTATGATGAAGGCCAGACAGCCTATATCAGAAGGCTGAAGAGTCCCAGGTGGATGCCAAGCAGTCTGCACCAGAAGCTAGGAGATGACCAAGCTGAAGGTGAAGACTGGAGATCTTTTGATGAACCAAAAGTCAGTCTTATTTCTTTTTTTAGTGTAGCCTATCTGCCCCCCGGGGGGGGGTGGAGTGTTTTTTTACACCTACACTCTCTCTCTCTCTCTCTCTCTCTCTCTATATATATATATGTATATATATATATATATATATATATATATATTTATTTATTTATTTATTTTTTTGCACAGGATAAATATGAAGTGAGCACCCTGGATCTCTGCTGAGTCACATACTTAACTTTTTAAACTTTTTTAATTGACACGATAAACAACATCCCAGAAGGGTAAGGGCATGTCTTTTTCAGCCTAGGATGTAGAATTGTTGAGTCACAGCCAAACCTCTAGATTCCCCAAATTGACCCAATGTGTCAACCATAACAGTCACCTAAAATAATCATATACAAGAGAGAGCAGGAGATCCACACACCGAGCTCAGGGAATCCAGCTGAGGGTCTGGAGCCCATGGAAATGTTCTGCATGAGTCCAGCTGAAGACGTAGAGCTCATAACAGTGCCTCCCACCAGTCCAACTGGAGGCCTAGAGCCCTTAACAGTATCTAACACAGATCTGTTTCAAAGATCGGCGCTGGGAAGGCCAAAGGTCAGTGATGGAATCTAGGAAGTCTGTGCCAGCAGGATGAAGGATCTGTGGTAGCAGGGTGAGGGATTTGCACTGGAGTCAGGAAACAATGCTCAAAATAAGAACCAGAGCTCTCCCAAAAAGTACCCCAGCCATCCTCAGCAACAACGAAGACCCGAGCTCTTCCGATGATCAGGATAACTGAATTTGCATCAGGAAAGCCAACATAACAAGTTTCCACAGGAGACTGAGCAGTGCACCATCTTCCCATCTGGAGCCAGGAAGCGATGCTCAGAGTGAGGACCAGAGCTCCCCCAAAGTGATCCAAAGCTATTCTCAGTGCCAACAAGGTCCCCAACTTCTTGGAGATGAAAATAACCAAGTTCATCAGGAAAGCCCGCATGACAAGCTCCTCCAAAAGAACCAACAGCTCCCAATAGCCTTTCCTCAGCTCCCAAGAGCCTAACTTCTCCAGTTCTGCCTCTTATTCTGCTGGCAACAATCCTCAGATGGGCCTCCCACACCCAGCACCACGCTTACTCAGTTCAGCTGGGAGTTATACACTGTCCACCGATTGTCAATCCACTACAACTGTGATCTTTCCTTTTAAATTTTTGTCATTGACCATGCCTTCAGCCTGCGAGTCCTCTTTCTGAAATTAATCTCTGTGATCAATTTTAAATTACTTTAAACTCTTTTCTTTTTAACAACAGGACAATAAACTTCTGAGCTTATCTATTTCTTTGGGCAGAGATGCTTCAGGATAATTCTGTCTCGAGAAAAGCTTGAAGTTAGAAAATTGGATCAACCAATCAGAACAAAAAGATAAAACAAATTATCCCTTCTGACTTTGTCAACTATGTTTATCAGATTTACAAAGGCCCAAATATAATTGATATTGAAGTGGCAAAATTGATTAACAGGACAGAAAATGTATAGCAACATCTGCAAACCTAGATTCCCAACATCTTAGCAGCTCATAGGAGCAAATCAAGTGACACTAAGAATGTCTTATTACTTCTTTCATTTGTGAGACAAAATATCAAACACCCAAAATTAAAGGAGGAATGATTTATTTCATCTTACAGGTTGCAGAAATTTAGATCCATACTTGGCTGGTTCCAAGGCAGGGTGCCATGGCACAGGGGGATGCCAGAGGAGAAACGGTCCATGGAAGAGCTGGGCAGCCAGGAGTAAAGTAACAAGCACCAAGTCACAAGTGAAAAGTCTTGACAACAGTCCTCTCTCCATCCCTTACATTCTATCTAGGCTACCACACCTTAGGGTAGGTACCAATCACACCCTGGTTGGGCCACTCTAAATCCTACCATCACACTATGAATCAATACCAGTACTACCTCCATAATCCCAGAATCACATATTCTAGATCCCGCCACCTCTGAAAAGCACCACCAGTGATCACCTAAGGCTCTGGGGAGACAATGAGATAAAACCATCACAAACAGTGGCAGAATAATTCCTTTATCTGTTTCCTTTCTGTATAGTTTTAATGGATAAGATGGTAGTGATCATGTGTGCTATCAATTTCACAATACCCAGAAGAGTTTGGGGCTCAGGATTTAGTCTCTGTATCTCTGTAATTGTCTAGCAAGGTCAACTTCTTCAACTCTTTCTGAATTCCTTCATATTGTCCAGCGAGCATATATGCAAAAGTATACATAAAATATGGAATACTGATGAGGACAGAAATAGACCTCCACCCATCTCCTTCACCACCCATTTGTCAGGACTCAAATCATCTCTTCTCTAGTCCTTTAGTGCAGACCAACCAATGTGAACACGTGCTCACAGACACAGTTGCAAGCAGAGCTATTCTAGGATGTGATTTAGAAAGAGAAGGAATTAGTGGCTCACCAAAAAACCATTAAAACAATGGACATCACAGCATTACAGTGCCCTAGCCTTTCCTTGATTGCTTTTCCTCAAGTATTAAATAGATGAACAGTGTGCCTTGAACATGGCAATCACTAAATATATATCTCTGAGCGAAGTAAGTGTAATCACTCATATGAACTCATACATGTACAAAGTTGTGTATTCATCTATTCATGGCATTCTTTTTCATTCTCTTTTGGTAATATTTTGCAGGATATGGGTAATTTCTGTACACAAAGTTCACAAAATCATAAAATTTTATGCTTTTCATGGATTTCTTCATTTTCTTTTATGTTAGTATAAGTTTGTGATATTTAATAATTATATTCATCTCAGGCAATTGATACATCAACAGAGTAAAACTTAATAAATTTTACTTCTCTTTCTCCTCACTGCCCCTTCCCAGTTTCTTCCATTCCCTAATACCCCCTCTCATCTCCACACATGGATTTCTAGACGTTCATTCATTGGCCACAGAAACCATTTTAAATTTATTTATTTATTATTATTATGTGTATGTATTTGGTGCTGGGGATTGAACTCATGGCCTTGTGTATGCAAGGCAAGAGCTCTACCACTGGGCCACATCGCCATGGATGTTATTTGAGACAATTTCTCATCATTGGGACAGAATACCTGATACCCATAACTGAAAGGAGAAACAATATGGCTCACTGATCAGGGCATTCAGCTCACGGTTAGTTGTCTCTAACGAGGAAACTACATGGCAGAAATGCATGGTGGAGGAAAACTGCTCCACCCTGCGGCAGATAGGAAATAGAAAACGAGGGGTGGAGTTGTGGAGAACACACCCTCTCAGCCCACATCCACAGTGACACACCTCCAACTGGCATTTACTTCCAGGGAGAGCATTAGATCCTGAACTGATCAACAAATCGATTCACTAATGCATACGGTGCTCCCATGGTCAGTCACTTTTGAAAAGCCCCACCTATAAGGATGTGATTTTGAGGA
This sequence comes from Dinomys branickii, assembly GCA_004027595.1. Classification (NCBI taxonomy): domain Eukaryota; kingdom Metazoa; phylum Chordata; class Mammalia; order Rodentia; family Dinomyidae; genus Dinomys; species Dinomys branickii. The sequence goes on along the minus strand of PVLD010012169.1, from coordinate 8,851 downwards.
GGTATTTTTCACATAGACCGTGACAAATGCCAAAGTCTTTTTATATACATCAATATTGGTATTTCTCAGAAGAGCAAATTGAGGTCTTGTTAGTTACTTAAGGAAAGAGCAAATCAGAAAGAAGAAACTTGAATCTGTGCCATTTAAACAATAGAATTCTTTCCTCTATGAGTGAAGCTCCTTAATAAAATAATTCCTTCAGTGTGCTAATAAAAGTATCACTCAAGGTTATTCTTCCATAAAACAAATATCAGTTTCACTGATGGCTCAGTCTAATTTAGTTGTCACATATCATTCTGCTGTAAGCAGAGCAATAACATACAACTGGCCAGAGTTTACTGAACATCAGGCACTTAATTAATTGTGACCGTTACTGTCTCACACACTTTAACAGTATTGCTTTTAAGTCAGCAGTGGGAGGTGGCAGGAGAATTTTAGAATTTTTGTAGAATTTTATTAATTTTACTGATATACTTCATATGTTTTTAAACATAAAAGGTAGGTAATGCTCTTAGAAAGGAGGATGGTTATAATCAAAGTACAATATAGACTTGTATGGAATTCACACACCAGAAGTCATTAACTTGTATAACTAAAAATAGTTAAATTAACTTGTTAATTACAAAGATCACTCATATTCCACATGAAAGAAAATTTATGTGTACCTACACAAGGGTTGATTTGAGGTGTAGGTGTCCAATAGTTCTATTTCTTTGCCAAATGTATAAATACATACTCATAAAGTTCATTTCTATAATATTCTCCCCATTGAAATAATGTTCAAAATGAACGATTTTTACATCTGTGAAAATCAATTAGACCTAGGCCTCAGTTCAAATTACAAAGAATGAAGCTTTCCTAACAAGAGGTAACTCTTAACAGGAAGGGTGTTCTAAAACTTTGCAGTTAACCCTAGACCCATGTCCAAATTCATTAATGGAAGCAAATATTTTCTTCTACACAAACACTGGATCCAAAACCGTTGATGATTTCAAAGATTAGTTAAGAAAAGCCAAGAAGGTACAACTAGCTACAAATTAATATCCAGAGTATGTATCTATCACCTTCCTCTCTCTGCCATGAAATACCTGACACCAGCAACATACCAATGAGTTTTAATTGGTTAGTGGTTTCAGAGGGCTGAGTTTATGGTAAGCTGGCTTCAAAACAGACCCATCATGCTAGTAGGACCTGACAGAAGCTGTTTCTTCTATTACATCCAGGAGGGAGGGAGGGAGAGAGAGAGAGAGAGAGAGAGAGAGAGAGAGAGAGAGAGAGAGAGAGAGAGAGAGCTGTGAACAAGAACACAGCCTTCCACTTCATAGCCCAATTGACCAACCTCCAACCAGGTCCCACATCCTAACCACACATTCACTTGTGAACACATCAATGCATAAATCCAATGAGAAATATCAAGCCCTGATATCCAGTACCTTCCAGGTATGGCTGTGTGACTGAATACTTGAGCCTCTAGGAAGACACATTAGATATAAACCATCACAAGGTACACCTATAAAATATCGGTAAAATGCATATTTGCAAGTGGCTCACTTTTAATTATCCTTATAGCAGACTAAGGGCAGAGTCTAGATGTATTCTTGCTCTCACAGCATTCATGATTGTTCACACCGTTTGATAAATGTAGGCTAGACAAGTGTGATACATTTAATATCATGTTGATGTGAACAGTAAGGCACTCACCTCCAATACCTTTCTAGCTGGTGGGTGTTTGATTAATAATTAAGATGAAATAAATATTTGGGGCTTCCTTAATTTAGCGCTGTGCCTTCTTGACACGTAGATTATAAATACCACTCGCCAGCATCTGATTATAAGACCATTTTCTTAAATTACTGAGTTTTACTTTTTATCATTACAGTAATGACACCTATCTTCTAATGTCATTGTAATATTTTGACACACCATGCACAATACAGCCACCGCCAGAGGAAGGCCATCAGAAACACAAGCTCAAGGTGGCTTTTTCTGCTCTATTTTTCTACTGGGAAGTTAGTTGCTCCAATAAAATTTCCCTCCCTGCTTGCATTGATTCTCCTGTTTTCGTTACCCAGTTGCTGTCCTGATGAGCAGAGCTCCAAGTTTCCCTTTGTAGCAGGTGTAGCGTGTGATTGAGATGTTGCCATTGACAAATGAAGCAAGAGCAAAGCTGATCGCTTTAGAACATACATCATCATCTGAAGAAGCGTCATGTCCTGGATGATGATGGAGAAAACACTGGGGAAAGAAATTCAGGACCTTCGATGATGCTTAGAGCATCGTTTTTCAATTTGATTAACACAGGTGGTGAAAAATTTTTGTATGAAGTTATAATTTCTTGCTTATATAATAACAGTGCTTCCCAAGAATGGCATGTTTTACCCCAAATCTTGAATTATTGATCTTTATCTATTTATTTAGATTTCTATCGAACGTTTGGCAAAGCCTTAGAAAGAGAAATTATTAACCAAAAGGAAAACTGATCTGCACTTTTGTTGTATTTAGATAATTCTCATTTCACAAATCTTTGTTTTTAACTTTTGACTGATCTTATATGAATATTTTACCAAACTGTGATTATATTTCCTTTTCAGTTCTGCACTAGACAAGGACAATGCCAAGTTTTTGTACTTTGATTGTATATTTTTCTCTACAAATGTAAAAATTATGCAGCTAAATATTTTACATTCATGTAAAATATTAGAGATGAACATCGTTAATAACATCACTCCTTTCTTATTAATGCTTGTTCTTTCCATGTGATCATGTACTTCTTTAACTGTATGCTATTTTTGTGTGCCATACAAGCACATAATTCTGTATTTGTATACACACATATGTGTATTTAGGGTTCATTCATGTAATTCAGAATCTCTTAGTTAAAACATTAGTAAGTAGACATAGACCTACACTTGAATTTTACCTTTTGTGGAAAACATTTTGTTGGTAACTTTACCTGACCTGATTATATCATAATTCAGAGGAACATTGAGGATTTCATTTCAATATGGTAGATATCAGAAGAGTTTAAACTTAATACCTTTGAGTGCACACAGGCACTAAAGTGCACTTTCAGAGTAGTCTCAGCCTACTGGACAGGATTTGTAGTTGTATATATGTGGCACATCTTTATTTCCGCATCGAATGTTTTTTGGTGCTTGTAAATATGGAATGATCTGAGAATGCCTGAGTACATGCCAACTATGTAGCACAAAATCTAAGCAAAATATAATTTCATAACATATAATTATTATCACTTCATAATACATGGTAACTGTTTACTTCTGTCTCTGAATAATACGTAGTCACAGAGTACACAAGTGACATTGAGCAACTTTATATAATAGGCTTTCAATTTTTATTCGTACTAATACCTGTTTATAGTAAATAATTGTTACATTCATCAGGGTGAACTGCAGAGCAAGACCCTGTCTCAAAAAGACAAAAAAAAAGTTGTTTTCTTGAAAACCTCTTTTTTAGATAATATTGTATTTATTTTTATTATTTTTATTTTTATCTTTATTTCTGTTTTGCTTTTATCTTATGAGAAACCATATCATATTTAAGTTTACATGTCTGAACCCATAATATAAGTAACACAGGAGGATGCTTCTGTTATCTTATTGAAAGTGATATCGCTGAGATAATTTATATACTTATCTATTAAGTTATACATGGGCATTTCTATCACAGTGAAAGGACAGACTAGAGACAGTTCTATAATACTCATACTTGCTTTCTAAAGTGCGCACTGTTTAAAAACTGTTTTAGAAAAATAAAAAGCAAACCAAAAGAGTTCCCATGACAAATCTTTTAAATTACAGGCTTAGAGAATGAAGAAATCACAGTGGTTCGCTGTGAGCCTTTGTGCTTTGCTCTGGTCTCCACATATGTCTTTGACTGCTTAAGACACAGAAGTCTGTTTTCCAACCAAGCCTGAAGGCAAATAACAGAAGATAAAAATGATCATCAAAGAGCGCTAAACACATCTTTTGTTTTTCTCTGTGTTTGAAAGTTTGAACCATTCATTGTGTTGGAAAATTTAGAAGTCAGGCAGATGAGAAAGGGTACCACTGTGACAGACAGATACGGGACATTTTTGATGATTTCGTTTTCTTTTACTAGCACTAGAATCATTTATTTTTCACCCTATCCTAACCTGCCTTTCTCCAGACACATGAAATGAAGCTTCAATAATTTGAGAAAAGTAAATATTTCATCTCATACTAAAAAGATAAATAATATTTTTCTATATTTATAATGTTAGTAAACTTATCTGAGTACATTGTTTATAAAAAGAAATTTATTTCATTCTATTATTTTTTCAGGTTGAAACCAATCAAATAAAAATTAAGAGAAAAATCATTTTTTATTTAGGGCTCTAAAATAAAATTTCATATGAATCCAGAACAGCATATTTTCACTGTTTAGCTGTGTAAACTCATGTGAATTTATTACTAATTTTGATAATAATCATTTATGCTTAACATTATTTTACCACCTAAATTAACAACTTTTAATGCAAAGTATGGTTTTACTCAAAAAAGTAAATTTAGGATGACAAGATTTTTTAAAATGTGCATTAAAAGTGTTAAGATTTTTTTCTCTTGTTTCACACCTAAGCATTTGCCAAATTCCTTACATTGTAATTTAATAAATCTGTGATAAATGTCACTTAATGTTTGAGATTTTAAGCTCTGTTTTCACATTAAAACAGAATCAAGGTTCCAAAAAGAAATGAATTCTTTTGTACAATGTCTCCAAAAGACATTCCTAAGATAATTTACTAAGAAATTCAGATTTATTTGCCTTTGTACATAAACTATTAATATTTGTGGTGATTTAAAAAATAATTGTTCTTACGCAAGAGGATTGTGGAGAGTTCGAGGCCAGCCTGAGCCACAAAGTGAGCTCAAGGCCAACCTGAACTGCATAGTAAGACCCTGTCTCAAAAAGATGAAAAAAAAAGAGGTTGTTTTCTTTACAACCTCTTTATTAGCTAATATTTCATATTCTTAATTCACGGGAATAGGAACACAAATTGATTATTTTTAAAGGAAACATCCAAATGTACTAAGCAAAAAAACAAACAAAAATTCTAAAAGCTCAAGAGCTTTAAAAAACCAAGAGATTCTACAAACTTGGGTATAGTTAGGCCATTTTCAGTTTCACACTAACCAATTAAAAATATATTGCAAAAGGGATGACTTTCCCAATCTCTTTAGTCACAGTAGGGATTCTTTCAGATGGTTAATTACAAAACGAAAACAGGGTATCTTTGCTGTTTAGATTATATACAATATAATGTGTGTTACACGAATCATTCTATTAAAAAGGTAAACCTTTGGGGTTCAATTATAATTTATATTTCTTCTTTAAAATCTGTAAACCAGGTGGTGTGGTGCAAATTTAGCAATTTAGAGATGCTGTCTCAAAATAAAGGGGGGCGGTGTACCTGGATATACCTGGGTGCACAGATTCTGGGTTAAATACTGGTACCACCAAAAGGGAGAAACAGAGAAAGAAGAGAATCAACTACTAGGAGATTTAGAGCCACCTGAGGATTTGAAAAGCACATTGCCAGGTGGGTCTGAGCACTTCGCGGATGTATGACCTTGGATATTGCATTAGTCGAGGGTCACCAGAGTCGGATGTAGAAGAGTGCAAAATTGTCTGCCCACTGAAGACCCAAACAATCCAGTCAAGGCTTGGAGCCATGGCAATGTTTCCAGCAAGTACATATGAAAGATCTGCCCTGAGAAAAGCCCAAGTGCCAGTGGTGGAAGCCAGAATATCTACACTGTCAGGGTTAAGTATCTGTGCCAGAAGGCTGAGAGATCTGCACTGGAAGCCAGGAGAAGACAAGATGAAAACAAGGATTGAAGCTGTCCTGTAAAAAGGCAGTAGCCTAGGCCCCTTCGAAGAAAAAAATGCCAAAAAGCAGCTACTTCAGGAAAATCAGCAGCATTCAATCTTTCCCTCTCATTCTCATTTTATGTCATTTTGGCAACTATCCTAAGCATGACTTTTCAGGCACAGAATCATGCTGACTCAGTTCAGCTGGGCATTCCAAATTGACCATTAGTTAATCCAGTGAGGTACTAGATCTAGTCTCTGGCACTTCCTTTTTGGCACAATTCTGCTCTTCTTCCCAACCACATTAACCTGATAGTTTTACTCCACCATGTCTTTCTGCCATTATTTTTCTGCACTAGAACCAGATAATCATGGAGTTCACCCTTCAAAACCATGAGCCATGTAAGTGTTGAGTATTGTGACCCAACAATGATAAAGCCAACTGATACACTGTACCTCAGAAATGGAGTGAAAAACGAATACATTTCTAAATGAACAGAAGACCTCAATAAGTATTTCTCAAAAGAAAGTATAAAAATGGCCAAAGTACATGAAAAAATTATTTATCAACAACTAAAATAACGCAAATTAAAACTAATGAAATATCACATACTTATGAGAATGGCTTTATCAAAAAGTGAAGGCATACAAGCCATTGCATAATATTTATATGCCTTACCTGTCAAAATTTCAGTGATGAGTTACTTTAATTTTTAAATTTTAATTATCTCATTTGTTTAAAAAAATGACTAGCCAGCATTCATGTGCAAACCTTCTAATTTTTTGAAAGGTATATTTGTCCATATTTAATTATACATGCATTCATAGACTCCTATTAGTATATAATATTTGATATCTGTCATCCAGAAAGTCAAGAAAATACTGTAAAATGGTTATAGTTCACAGTTTTAAACTCATGCCACAAAACATGTTGCCATAGTTCTCTTTTTTATAAAGATTTTTATAATACACAAAAGATATTTGGAAAATATTACCATAAAGTGAAATAAGCCACAGAAGATCAATATATAAAGTAGCTTTAATCATTCATCATAATTTAGTTTTAAGAAAAATAAAAATAATTACATTTAGGTAGTTTGCTCTTTAAGATTCAGTCTTCGGACAGGTTAGAATTTCTCTTAAAAATGAACAAGAAATATTTCGATTACTGTTTTATGTAACTTGGTACACTTCAAAAAATTGACTCAATTTATTCACAGTTTGGACTAGTTTGATCATTTGTACCAGTAAGAGGAAAGTGATGAAATAGTTGTACACTAGAAAGCAAAATATAATTGAAGCAAAATTTCTAATGAACAACTTTTTCAGCACTACAACAATTATCTATGTATTCATTGGACATAGGCACCCAAAGTAGGAAAATGTGTATTGGGTAAATGCATTTAGTTGAATAGTTTTATTTTGTTTGCTATGAGTTATAAAGCTTAGTAATCATTACATACATTGATAATTTATAGTTTTTGTGCAACGTGTAGCTCACCAATTTATGTGTGTTCTCAACTCTCATAATATTACTTTTCAAATGAGCATAATATTATTGCATAATTTGGAGATATTAAGCCTTAACCACATTCTAGAAAGTAGCAAAGAGCTGAGTCAGGGCTTGAAATCTTGAAAGGTGTTCCTTATTCATTTTGTTCTTAATTGTTATTCTGTGAAATCATTAACTTTTTGTTCTTAAATTCATATTGGAAAGAGGATATAATTTCTTCTTCCCTGCAAGAAGGATGTAACCCATTTGAAGCATTTGCAATAAATATGAATGCACTAAAGCATTGGAAAGCTCTTCTGGTTTGTGAAATAGAAGCACAAATTTGGAGGGCAGAATCTGCTGTCTACACACAAGAAGCATAACAAAGGCCACGAACAAAAGCTTTCCTAAAATACTCAGGGAGACGTATTAAATCCTAATTTTCTGCCAAGCGTGATGCAAAACTCATTGGGGCGGGACGTCAAGCCTAAAAACCACAGCATTATCTCAATTCTTTAAAACTACAGCACTTAATACTTCCTTTTTCCTACTCGACCTGCTTTCATTGTAAACAAAACCACAGCTTTGAGTATCACAGAGGGGAAAACTCATGGTACACTTGAGGAAGGAAGTGGAGAGTACATGCAGATGTAAAAGCAGCTGGTGCAATGACATGTCAAAGATAAAGACGTATTAATGATGAAGATATTCAGCCTACTGCATGTTTCTCATTATCAGACTAGTGAATAAGAAAAACGTCTTTTCCAAGTGCTCAAATGGGATTCTTCACTATTGCTTTAGAACCTGCAGTGAAACATTTTTGATCATAGCCTTCTTATCAACAAAACTCTAAACCTTAATTACTTAGTCGACTTATATACATAGTCTAAAATTAAATAATTCCCTGATGGATTACTTAGTTTCATGGATAAGTGCCCAACTGTACAAGGAACACCTTTCATCAGGCGAAAAACGTATGTTACTGGATATTGGGGAGAAATAAATTCATTAGCACTCTACAAATATAGATGACAGTCATTACGAATATGATAGACGTTAATGTTAAATTGATTCCATCACATAATTTTCATTCATCAATAGAAAGTTCAGAAGCTGACATCCTATACTGCTGTACAGAAATGCCACAGAATTCCCAGCATTTTAAGAATGTAGTTATGAAGCCTTTAGTTCCAATATCCAATAACGGACTGTAAACCCCTGTCTATAGGATGTTAATGTAGTTAATCAATAATGATCACAAATTCAGATGATAAAAATGAGTTGTCAGGTTTAAATTAAAATTCTAGTTATAAGATCCGGGGAAGATGGCGACCGGGTGAGCAGCAAGGGAGCGAACCTCCTTAATAAACACCACCAGCTCGAGACAGACTTGGTGAGCGTGAATGCCGGAACCTCGGCTGGGAAGTTTAAACTGGGCGTATTTCTCTGAGATGCCGGGGGAGATGTGGTAGGGCGGACCAGGCTGCCGGGGCGAGACGTGGGAAA